>VZRN01000344.1:152055-223895 GCA_013397935.1 Dasyornis broadbenti | reverse complement strand
GCTGTTTTTTTTTTTTTTTTTTTTTTTTTTTTTTAGTCACTAGTCAGGAGGAGCTCAGAGGTATTTATTCTGAACCTCTAGTAGGTCAAGGAAAAAAGATGGTATCATCCTTTCAGCTGTACTGGCCAGATGCTGAGTCTGAGTTTGACCAGGATTCTTTCTCCAAATAAGTAGACTTGGCGTAGTTTTCCCTCTAGGTCTGTTTGCGATTGTATTTTTTTTCTCCTGTGCATTTAATAATATAGATGCCTTAGATTATATCTGTTAGCTGAAAACATACATTTCTGTTTTACCAGTGTTGAAATAGAAGTAATTCTAAGTAAAAATAGTTTCTTTTAAAATAGAATGGAAATTTTTTTGGACACACTTTCCTTTGTGATAGATCTGAGTGGACAAGCAATATATTAATTATGTTTACTTTAAATTGAGTGTTACAAGAAAGGGAGGAAAATACAGTCTCAAACCTAGGCTGTCTGATTTTTCAGTACAAAAGTAATGTTCTGTTGTTTTACTGCTGAGCTTTGTATTGCTGATCGAAGCACTATCCCAAGGCTTCTGCCAAGCACCACATTGTTTGTGCGATAGGAGGGATTTGGTTACAGTCAAGCAAGTCTGAAAAATGGTAAACTGACAGCAAATCTGGGATCATGGTCGGTAAGGCAGCTTTTGAGGTCACGTGCTTTTATTTGATGTGGTTCCTTGTGTCTCTTGTGCCAAATGGTGTAATGTACTAAAGTGATGAAACTGCAAAAGAAAAAAAGTCGACTATTTACTTCAGCAACAAAGGAGAAAGAGTACAGGGAAGGAGATCAAAGCCCTTAACATGCCTCTCAAAATAGGAAAAAAGAGCAAAAAGAAGGGAATTTCTTTCCACATGCTTGAGGCTACTCTTGCATATAGCCATCATGAATAATAAACCCTTTAAAGGCTTATGTAGGTCTACAGTGTGCTTCAGTTTCAAAATACAGCAGGTGTTACAGAGTTAAAAAGGGTGTATCTTCGTAAAATAAAGGGCTGTAGCCTGTAAAGTCTAAAGTCTACTTTCCATCACTCGTACATAGATTTGAACAAGTTTTAACATTGGCCACACTGAGGGAAAAGCTTGTAGTTACTTTAAACTGGTTTAAAAGGTCTTTCCATGCAGAGGCAAGTTTTTTAATTGTTTACATTTTCAAAGCTAAACGAATCTATAACTGTATCATTCACAATCATGGAACTTGTCATTTCCCTATTTTATGTGTGTTTTGCAGAAAGAATGTATTGGAGTTAGAAATGTTGAGTGCAGTCAATATTATGTACCACTTTCCTTTGGTATAAAGCTCTTTATTGCTATGTTCACGCTGTAATCAGGAGAAGTATGGTTCTTCTTACAGTTCTGGATCTCCTTACCCAAATATACATTTTTTACTCTCCCTCCCTTGGAGAAAAAAACAAATTACTATTTGTTAAGGTATTGAGTAAGGTACCTCCTTTTAAGAGCATAGCTTTTCTGTAGTTGTTTTTTTCTTTGTGATACTTGTTTCATAGAAAAGCTTATTCAATTTTTGGAAATGGGGAATGGGAACAGGTGGGAGGGGGGGCAAAACATAAACTGTATTACGTGTGCACAGGTCCGTAGCTGTAGCACGTTAATCTGTGTTAGCACATAATTTTTTAAACTGTGTTGTAGAGGGTAGTCTGAAATAATCCTCATTTTTAGACTCAGCTCAAAAGTTTCCAAACAATCTAGAGAAACCTGCGGTTTTTCTCTTTGGAGAAAGGGGGAAGGAAAATGAAATGCAGGGAAGAGGTGGTGTGAATGAAAGAGTTCAGGGGAACTAGGTAGGCCCAAGAGAGTATAGGGAGAGTTGTAGGGAAGGGGGTGATTGGAGTAAGAGCATCTCTCTACATGCCTGTAAGTCTGCCTTGCTAAAGCACCCATCTTCTGAGCTTGAAACGTGGCAGTACCCTTTTTCTCTAATGAAGTGATGCTTTTATGGAAGGTCAAATAACTGGTTCTTTACAAGTTAATACTCATGAACGAAAACAGTCACTTCTCTAAATTTGTGAATTAACGCTATGCTATTTTTTTTGGATCATTTCTTGAGAAAGACATTTTAATTAATTATAAGCTATCAAAAAGGGGAAAGAATTTTGCCTTTTGTATGTCGGCCTGAATAAATAGATCCATTGAGAGACAGACAGAGCAAGTCACTTGGAATGCACCAGTCGACAGCAGAAATATAAACATACTCCAGCTACGCTTTCTGAACTTGTATTTCAGCATGTCACGGAACAAAACTTTTATTAATGCAGGCTGACTGCTGCACTTGTGTAATTCAGTAGTGTGTTCCTCACAAAATCCAATGTAATTCACAGACCATGGATCAGAACCACGTTGTGTCTGACTCTGGAAACCCAGGAGGACAGGACCTTGCTGCAAAGGTGTCTCTGCTCTGTCTTAAAATGGGATGTACGAAGTTGGTTTGCAGAGCTGAGTAGGTTTAGAGTAAGATCAAGCAAATAGAATTCTGAGGCCAACAGATCTTTGTCTTTTCCAGCGTGTTTGTACAACCTTATCTCTGAGACAGGTAGACCTACTATATATTTAATCTTCATCTGGTATTAGTCCAAATAAAATAGCATCCCCTAAGACTGTTGCTTCATGAATTGTGAGAATTACAGAAAATATCAGACTGTTAGAATTCTAGCCTTTAAAAAGTAGCAGTTTTCTGGGAAAAGTGTAAAAATCAAACACAATTTGATTGTACTGAAACTAGCCTTACTCTGGCAGCTGTAGGGGAGCAATTGTCTGTGTTTAAAAACAAATAATTTCCTCATCATATGTCTTGATGGTTTTTGCTTAACATTTTTTGTTGTCTTGATAAAACAAATGTGGGGGTTTTATGTAAGGGGTGTATAACATACCAAGAAGGAAAGCTTGATTGCGAACAGAGGTGGGTAAGATCTATGCTCAAGAGGCCCAGCTATCTGGAAAGCACATTTGATGTGCAGCAATCTTTAGCTTGTGTTGGTGAAATACTTTGTCAAATGGAATGTCCTTGACTATAGAAGGCATCTTATAACACTTTCTTCCGCACTTTTCCTTTTGATTGGACCATGAAGTACCTCAAAAAGTGGCCTTAGATACTGAGCTGTGTGGTGTCATTCCCTTGCCTAATTGTCTCCATTTTGCACCTTTGACAAGTCCTTCTTTGACATTGTGTAAGTTTCTTCTTTCTTCAGTTGCAGGATTATTATAAGTCAGATGAATTATTATGGCCTCTTGCCCGGTCTCAGGGTTGTAATGTACTGCAAATATGTACCTATAATATGACAGAGACATCATAGTGCAGCACAGTCAAATCAAACCCTGAGCAATAGCTTCTTTATGTGTTTAAAAATAAAAGGTAAATACCAGTTTAATAAGGCAGATGAATCTTAATTGCTAGATGTTTGTAAACAGTTTTGAGATGGTCAGAGGCAAGGTCCGGTGCAAATGCAGTATTTCTTTAAAATATTTAATAAGCAGATTCTCTGACCCAATAGAGAGAACAAAGAAGCCTGTCCACTCTTAATTTTTTCTACCTATAATTATTTATACAGAACATAAATTACATATTGTACAGCTTTATTCTGTTTTCAGAGGATAATTATACAAGAAATTCCAACCTTCTTTCTGTGGAGGGACCACTTTCTCAGAAACCACACCTTCTAGCAGTCTGTTTTTCATTTGAGAAGGGCTGGATTTCCGTTTATGTCAACATGGTTTTACAGGCTGGCTACTTTCAGAAGACAGATACAGGTAAAATGGGAAGCCCTTACTCACAAATCACAGTAATTCAGTCTGGAAGATGTATTGTAAACTGATGGTATAGGAGTGGAAGCTTTTTCTTTGCATGTGTAGTCTGTTAGAGATGACTCTTCATTTCATACTTGCTATTGTAGCAGAGAGAAGCCTGTAATTCCTGTTGTAGTCATCTGAGCATCTTCAGTAGTATGTCCATGCTGCAAGGGAATTTGGACTTGGTGTCAAATGAGGCAAGGCAGGATGCATAATGGACAGTACCAGTTGCTCTGTGTATGAGATTAGAGGCTTTTATGGATATATTTACATAATATTTAAGGAGTTTAATAAACTGAAAGTCAAGGTCTTAAAGTAAAGTTCACAACCCACTTGTAGCATACCGGGGGGGGGACAGGACTTCCATTCTCCATTGTTAGAGATCAATGAACTCCATATACTTTCAACTTTGTAAGAACAAACTACTGTTTCAGAAATGTTCCAGCTTTTAATCATGTCATAGTCACACTTCATTGCTTTTAACCATCCACAAGTTGCAAAATTATATTCTCATGTGAGTAATTTTAGTAAGGGGGTAGCAGCAAGGAAACTGAATTCTGTCTAAAAAAAAAATCCCATTTGAGTCCTACTTCTGCTGAAAAAGTTTGTTTGTTTTTTTATGTAGCTCTGGTGTACTCAAGGCTTTTTTTTTAATCATTGCATATGCAAAATCCAGACCTGCAGAACTGTTCCATGTGGTGAACAGTCTGCTAAACCCAGACTGTTTTGCCTGAGTAGCAGATTTCCATATACCTCATTATGGGTTTGGGATTTTTTTGATTTATGTAGGCTCTGTTCCTTCAAAGGAATGTATGACTGTAGACCGTTTTACCTACCAAAGTGATTTCTTATCAAGTACAGAGGAAAATACAAGGCATAATCCCGTTGGAGAGTAAGAGCCTTATTTTGCAGAGAACTTTTCTTTCTAGCCAGTGTAATTTGTCATGGAAACAGCATGTAAACAGGAGGCCACACAAAGTAACTTAGCTCTTGAAGCTTTTTAATGGTGCCCAAGGAGGTTCTGGATGGTTAGTGAATGATGTAATCCACAGTGTGTACTGCAAATTCATACCCTTTTGATTGGTAAGGGACTATAAAGAAAGATTTAGGTCAGTACTGCTAGAAGAAAGTAGCATGGATTTTACCTAGTTGTTGCCTTATACAGCCTGATTTAAATAAGTGTTAGATCTTTCCACACCAAAGAAGCCATTATCCTGAGTAATAGCAGGTGTGCTTCAGTCTTCTGCCCTTTGATAAAGGCAAATGGTTAAGCTGCCTGAATACATCTCTGAAGTTACCTTACTTCTGTGGATTCTTACCATTCAGATATCCAGTATGTGCATGGACGGAGTTAATATCCTTGGGTTTGTTATTTCCTGCTACAGATGAACAAAATCATAGAATCATGGAATATAATCACAAACCAATGTAGATTGGCAAGAAGGAGCTGATCTGGCCAAGCCATTCCTCAGAGCAGGGCCAGCTCATGGCCAATGTCCAGTTGAGCTTTGAGCACATTTGAGGACAGAGCACCAATGAGCCCAACTTTAGAGAAGCCTCTGACTGCATCGTCTCTATAATTTTCCATTAGATAATTGAAGTCATCAATATGCCTTCAACTTCCCTCCTCTGTATTCATCCTCTGCTGTGTTCTCTGAAGACTGAACAAAACCATTTCTTTCAGCATCTTTCTTACATCATCATATACCGAATAATCTTTCTGACCCACTACCCCCTTGATCTAGTAGGTTACTGGTTGTGTTCTGTTGGGAAGTCCAAAACTGGAGTAGATGATGTGACTGATATTTGCATCTGGCCACCTATTACTCCTCAGTCCCAATTATTTTATTCTTAGCTGGTCTGACTGAAGGTGGTTTTTGGAGTAGTTGAGGACTTTAGGTCCTCTCCTCCCACACTAACAAGATACCTGAACTACAGTACTCCACATCTTACTCATGAGGGTTAAGGAAAAGAATTGTTCACAACAAAAAAGCTATTTCCTGTGAGAATGTTTTGCATTAGTGATACTCTTGATTTAAGTGGTTTATTTACAGTGGGTCATGGTATAACTTGTTTCTATAGATGGTATCACTCAATACTTTTTATTACCACCACAGCATAAAATTCACTTCCTTGTGGCCCTCTCTTTAAGCATAGGGAAGGAGGACTCTGCAGAAATAATTTTCAAATCTCAGGGACTCTACACGTAATGCACTGTTAAATTCTTCTTTTTCTAGTGCGCTTGGAGGATCATCTGCCCTTCACATCCCAGCCTTTCCCAGTGGAGGTTGTCTCATCGACTATGTACCCCAAGTATGCCAGCTGCTAACAAACAAGGTAAGCTGGTACAGACAATCAGTTTTCCTTTCCCTTACGCATGTCCACAGACATCGTTATTCTTCTGCCAGGTATTCTAAGCAAGGCATACTTAGGCTGAACTACACAGGAAATATCATCTTGATAAGAGCTGAGCACCTAAGCACAACATTGAATAGAATGACTCTTTTAGGTAAACAAGTGAGTTTGGGATCAGATCCTGGAGCAGTTTTTGTCTTACTGCAACATGTTAGGATTTAGGATAAAATGTTATTGTATTGTACAACACTGTATTGTAGTATACTGGTTTTTAGTAAATACAAATGTGTAGTTTGCATAGTATTTTTCCAGTTGCAAGTTCTTGTACTCCAGTCATCATTGTAGGTTTTGAGTACTTTCCGTGATTTTTATTCTTAGATGTTTCCTCCAGATGAACTGAATCAGCAATTTCTTTGGATGTTCATACAGTAGTAGTTACTTAAGGTTGCTGAAAAGGTTATGTTCCAGTTAGCTTACTGTTTAAACAAAAATGAGTGATTATAATATTTTGAAAGTTTCTCCATTATTTAAGTGTAATTTTCAAAAGAGGGCTTAGGGATCAACATCTAGAAATTTACCTGTTACAGACTTCCTATTTATATGTTATTTTTGCCTTCAATTGTCTAAATGAAGGAAATAATTTTATCTTTTAGAAAAAGTTATTCAGAGTACGTTTCCATAATTATGTTGGAATCTATCATTAGAGTTGTTTTTGTTGTGGTTTTCTGTTAAAATTACTTTCTGTTTTTAAAATCTGCAAGTACACAGGACTGTTTTTATCCTTTCTTAAACAAAGTCGCTTAAACAAACTTATCGTATGTTTTCCTCTTCCCAAAATAACATTTCAGATCCTACACAAAGCCTTCAAAATAACCCGTAGTGTTTTATAAAACAAAATGTTTCAATTTATAAATAGAATTTAACCTTAAATAATATAAGATAATTCTCAGCAACAGTTATATCAAGGCTTTTACAGTAATTTTAGGAAAGCATTTGCCAGCCAAGGAATTATAGTATTTCCGTAGCCAAGGATATGCTCTTCCTGTTCTTTTCAGTGGGGGGGAAAAAGTTCCTGAAAAGCTACTTTTTGTTCTGGAAAGCAAAGGGATTTACATAGGGAATTGTGTATAGAACCATACCATAAGTACTTCTAAGTTACCAGTTGTAAGCCAGATGTCCTTGCAGCTGATGACGCATGCACTTGTTCTATTATGGGTCAAAACTTGTTCACACTGTTCTCCTAAGTAATGCCATTCAAATCAACAAGAAAACATACATGGTGCAAGGAGAATTTTGCCTTAACTCTCCAAATTTAGTATTGTTGGATTTTGTCTGTGCCCGAATGGAAGTCTTTCAAAACCCAGAATGCCTCAGAAATTGATGCTCGCAGTTGAGTAGGTGGCTCCCTGAGTCAGCATGAAACTGGTGAAAGAGCTTAGTGTTCAGAAGATTTTGTTGGAGGTGCAGTCTTCAGAAAACACCCAAGATCAATTGTGAAAGATATTTAATTTTTTCTTCTCTTTTATAACCAGAATGTTATTTTGACACTTAGCCTACTGTCAGTTCAGATAACTGATTTGCCTATCACAGCTTGCTACTCAAACTTCAGTAAGGCAAGGCTGAGCATTTCTTTCTTTCAGTCTTTGTCTTGTGCAGTTAAACAATGCTTCCATCTATTTTGAAAGATTAAGTTTCACTCAGAAGTGACTGAAGAGATTTCTTTACAAGATATTCTGTGTGCAAGGTCCAGAGTTTGTTTTAAAAGCATTTTAGGATTATTTAGGGAAATCATACTAAATGAAGGATTCAGAAGTACTACCATGTCAAACATAGATCTTCCTTAACAAGAAAAAATGACAAACTGGGCTTTGGCTTTTTTCATCTTTTCATAGCTCTGGATTTGTTTTCTTTCTTTTTTAAGGTACAATATGTTATTCAGGGATACCATAAGAGAAGAGAGTACATTGCAGCTTTCCTGAGTCACTTTGGAACGTAAGTTTTCTTTCAATGCATATTTTCTGTAGCAGCGTAGCATATTTGGGGGGAAACTCATTTTCTGCACATTTTCTGTGGTTATGTGACTGCTGTCTACTGAATAAGATGAAGTCTAGTCATTTTTCACAGAATGGTATGTATGGATTGTCTCTCTGTAGCAGTACTGGAATGTAGTTCAGCATTATTTTGCTTCTGTGCCAGTTGCTAATGGATTTTTCTAGAAAACAGGTGATGATGGGAAAGGAACAGTAGGGATTTTCTCCTTGTGCAGAAGATATGTATTCATTTCTGAATAAATTACTTGAGGGGTCTTGCAATAATAGGCAGTGACTGGGGTGGGGAAATAGGGAAGCAGTTATGGTTCCAAACCTTCCAAGAGCCAGAAACCACTGCTTGGCATAAAAGCAAGACTGAGAGACCAGCTGTTCCCACCACCAACCAGTATTTTGTCTCTCAAGAGAAGAGACTGTTGGGTCATACTGCATTCCTTCAGGTGGAAGGTCCATGGCCAGCCATGATGACACATCAGCTTCACAAATCAATTAATCAGCACTACCTTGGCACTGTGAAGGGTTGGCACTTTGGTTTCCCGCCTAAATTCTGCCTTGAGCAGGAGTCCAACCCTTTGTCTAATTGTGATGAGGGGTTTCTGCTTCCAAGGGATGATGCCAATGACATGGATATTCGGGAGCCCTTCGAATGTCAGTGAGATTTGAGTCCCTCAAGTGAGGTTAAGAAAACAGGTGGCTCCTAGCATGCACCCAGATTTGATACAATGATAAGTAGATAATAGTGACTTGAACTGGGTATATGAGTAGACAGTCAGTGCAAGTTCAATCTTTATCAAGACAAGATATTTCCTTTTCTTCTGAGAAAACTACATTATAGAAAAGGTCAGGTGTGCCTATGATTACATGACATCTGCATTGTGGTTCATGAGTTCTGATACTGCTTGAGGCTTAGCAAACACCAGCTTCTGATGGTTGAAACTTTTAATCCATCTGTTGAACAAGTGTTCTATATGGAATTTTTTGTTATGATCTCATGTTTTGTATTTTTTATATATACTCTTTTCAATTTTCAGATTTTAACTCTTCTCAGCCTGCTTATTTTCAGTTTTACCCCCTCACTTACTACAAAATTAATAAATTATCTTAATTTGAGTAATACAGGGAATTATTGTGTCTACAGTTTTTATCAATTTAGGACTGCAGATGTGGTAGCAGGTCTCCTTTCATTCAAAAGTGTATTTTAAACTGATAATGGCCTTCCTTTAGGTAAAAACCTCCAATACCACAGCATAATTACAAAGGTTATTAAGATTAAAAGTTTAACCTAATTTACAATTAGCTAGAAAATTGTAACTGTTAATAAAGAAAACAAATACTGGAATTTTCTGAACAAACAAACAAAAATAACGATCTCTGTAATACAAAATTTACATATCCTTCATTCAGGTTAAAACTGTATTCACTTTTTTGGTTGTTTTTTTGTTGATAGTGGTGTGGTGGAATATGATGCAGAAGGATTCACAAAGCTTACTCTGTTACTGATGTGGAAAGACTTTTGCTTCCTTGTTCACAGTGAGTAACACTTTGCCTCAGGCATACATGTCTATCCTCTTGAAGATACAAGTTCAAAAGGGAAAAGTACAATTACAGGAAACAATTTTAAAGTTTTAGCTATTTTTATCCAGTGCTTAATCTATTTTTGATGTGACTTAGAAAACACAAAATCTCAACTGGATTTGGACATGGGGAGAGGATGTACACCAATGGTGAAATGTCAGCTTTACAGAACGTCAGATGTGTCCTGCAAGGTTTTCTGGTAATTTGACACAGGATTAAATTCACTGTTGTAACTCGGCCTTCCAAAAGTGTCAGTGATAAGGACCGTTATTATACTCAACCCAGGAATACCTAAAATCACCTGTAATTGTCAGGAATTAATGCATTGATAACAACTGTAAAGACACTTTAATGAAGAGAAAATATATTACATAAGAAATAACAGCATATTGTCATTAAAGGATCCAAAAGTTATTCCAAGGCTGAAACTGTGTAGGCAAAACTGTCCTAACAATGTAACTAGGTTTGCTATCATTTAAAATTTTTAAACAATGATTGTTTTGCTTTCAAAAAGACATTATTAGTTTAAATATATGGGAATTACTCCATGTGGAAATTAGTAAATATGGCTTTGATACTACCTCTTACATTTTACCTTAAGTAACAGTTACTGTTTTCCTTTGTGGTAAGGTGAAATTCATAGGTATCAAAGACATTTTGATCTGGGGAAATTCAGTCAATTTACTCTTTAGATTTGATTGTTACATTTCTTACTTATGTTTAAAATGATGACATTCCAATCTGGGCAGCTGCAGCATTGGTGTTTGTTAGCATTCTAGCACTGGAGTCTTTCATATTACGTAATTTTTGATTGTGGGCTAGCTTTTTGTGTAGAAAACTACTACTGTCTTAATGATATCATAGAAATTTGTCCCAGAGTTCTTAATGCAGGAAGTTGGGATTGCCGTTGTTCAGAGAAGTCCTTCACCCCGTGCTATTGGAGATCATAAAAAATGATCTACACTTCTTTATGTATGGCCTTCTTGAAGATTTCCTACCTTTATTACTCCCCAATGTATTTGGGCTAATTTAATCAATGTTAAAATTCCTGTGGATTTGATTTGTGCTGCGAGATAATAATACCTTAATACATGTTGAATCACTTAGGTTTCGGGCGAATCAAAATTCAAATTTCTGCTAAATAACAGAGCAGGTTTTAACTGCGTAATATTCATAGTATTCAATTAAACTGGCACAAAAGCTACAATTATAACTGAATAGTTTATCACTATGTATTAACCCTGTGGCCTTAGAAATCATACAGTGGCTTAGCTGTGTAAGCCATTGCATCACTCACTTGTTGAACAATTCACTGCAAAAGCATTTCTGTTCCATGCACTGAAGGATATTGCAATGAAAGGACCGAAACCTGCACTTCATTTCCTGAGTGAAGTAATGTAGGCTTTCATCTCTTAACCACTGACATAACTATGTATATTATGGTTGAATATTTAGCAAGCGTCTAATAAAATGTCTGGGAGAGATAGCAAGAAGTTGAAAACTGTTCTACTTTATATATTTACTATAGTATGTAGATAAAGTATTCCAGGAGGATAAATAGGTCAGTATACAGCAAGCACTGTGGCAAATCACATGAAAGGAACCATAGTAAATTTTACTGGAATCTAAATTTTGGGTAAAATTCTAGGTTTGAGATTGTGAGATTTATAAACACTAACATGCGTCCTATTTCCTTTAGAAAATAGATTCAGAGGTTTCAAAAATAACCTTGGCATTGTTTTGCAGTTGTTTGCATTCAGAGCTACCAACTTGTTTGGACACTAGGAAGCAAAAAATATTAGAAATAAGGTGAAATTATTCAGAATAGTTTTATTGAGTTAACTGGGTTAAAGAGGAGATAAGCAGAAAAATAGTTCTGAATTGCCGAAGCCAAATATCCTTAGAACAACTTCACATGCTAAAAAAAAAATTGATTGGTGCTGTAGTTCTAGAATGTAGACCAAAGTTTACCTACTCTACCTTAAAACATTAGTTGCAAACTTAATCATTAGACTAATAAAGCTGCTGGAGTTATTATATAAGATCAAAGACTAGTCAAAGGAACTATTTCTTTAGTGGTTTAGTTTTAAGAATTAATCAAGTGCTTTCAAATATAGGACAGAAGAAATAAACATTTAGAGAAGTTTGTGCATCCACGTGGGAAAGGAAATCGTTAATCAGGTTTATTGCTTTTGATAGTGATACTGTTTATGAGTAAGTCTCAGTATGAAGCTTTGTAAGTAAACTTCAATACACTGCTCACTTTTCAATAGACTTTCTCTTCTTGTTTGTAAATCATCTATGTTTAGTTTTTGGAGACAGATATTTCCTCATATTCTTGTTCCTCTATACAGTCTATGTATTCTACCATATATAATTTACAGTATCATTTAGGTTGGAAAAGACCTGTAAGATCGAGTCCAGCCATTGTTGCTATAACCAGGTCGATATTAGATAAAAACACAAGTGACATTATCTGTGCATAAGTAGGAATTAAATAGAGTTATTTGTGTAAACATAAAAGTAGAACTCCAAAGCAACCTGTATTTGGGCTTTTCAAAGATTAATTTTTATCTTGCAAGATTTTTAGGTTATCAGCACTAAAGGGATTGAAAGAAGGTGGACCAGTTTGCAGTAGCAAATGAAACACTGCTTGTGTTAGTGGTTGTTTAAGCTGTATTGAAAAGGACAAACATTAAACTCAAAAGGGTTTGTTTCACTGAACACTATTTCAAGGGATGGAAAATGTTGAAGGCTGCCAGCCTTCAATGCATTTCCAGTTTGTGTGGGATCTCAGTCAAGGTGAAGTTGGTGGGAACATTTGCTGGAACTGACCTTGGCTAACTGTAAGGGATTTCAGTTTCTGTGTGGATAATGCCACTCACCCAGGAGTTGCCAAGTTCTGGTCATGTAAAAGCTAGAGTTTAACTGATCATCTTTCTTGCTGTGGGAATGCCAACTGAAGTAGCTTTTTGTCCACCTTTTTACTTGTCTGTGCAATTAGGTGATTGTCAGAGGATAGATCAGAAATAGGCAGCAAGATGAAAGTTTTGAAACAGAAAGAGAAGCAAGCAAGGGACCTAGAGCATTAATTGACTTGGAGGAGACTATACCTATGAGTATCAGGCTTTGTGTGGACACCTGCTTCTGGATTCAGGTTTTTTTGGTGGAAGTTATCAAAGCCAGTTTCTGACGCACTCCTGTTTGGATATTGCTGTCTGCACATTTGTCAGTCCATTCAAGAAAAGTTATGAAAAAGTAACCCTCTCTGCCTGAGCCATGTCCTAAAACAATAGGCCAAGTATTGAGTGGAATATTTACTGTGGAATATCTGAGTGGAATTGTTACTGTGAGCTTTTATCCAATGAGGTGTTTTGACTTCCTTAGATAGTGCTGCTATTTTATTCCTCTCATTGTTCCTTAAATGAAAGTGGGAATGTATGACTCTGAAAACTAAAGAAGGTAAAAAAGAGTGAATATCAAAGTCGTATCTGGTCCTGTCAGGAAAGCAGGATAGTTCAGCAGAAATGCCAGGCATAACAAAATAAATGTTTTAGGAGTCTAGAATGAGAAGTTCTACGCTGATCAAAACAGTCTGCAAATATTGTATAAGGCTGTCATTTCATTCTTAAATGAGAAACTGGAGATTTAATAAAGTCCCCATGATGTAAAAGTGGCTGGAGAAAGTCAAAAGCCATGTGGATCTGGTGCTTGGGAATAAGCAGAGAAGTGTCTTTCTTGTGGCAGACTTCTCCTCTGACTCAGTACTTTTAGTAGGTTCCATGTATTTCTTTGAATCTGGTCTTGAAAGTTCCTGAGAGCATATTCTGCCTACAGCAAAATATACCCTAAGTGCACGGGGTTTCTTCAAAACTTTGTACATTGTTTCAATCACTCAAAGCAAAGCATTCTCTCTGACATTTCCTTTGTCGTGAAGTAAGTCTTGCTTGCTGAAGTTAATGAAAACTGCAGATAAACTGCAGTGCTGTGGATCAGGCAGTGTGATGGAAAAGTAGCCTGAGTCACAGGCACAGGGTTCTGCACTAAACTAGGCACAGGCATAGACAAGGGCTAATCACAGGACTGAACTGTAGCATTTGAAAAATTAATGAGTCTTTTCTGATCATTTTTCTCCGGGGCATATTTTTCTCCTTTATTTCTAAGGGATTCTGTCAACTAGATTTAGTGTGAAATTTTTATTGAAAGCTAGTAATTTTATTTTTGACACTAAGAGTACTTTAAACGTTTTGTTCCTTTGATTACATCCTGGGTATTTACTTGTACGTGAGCCAAATGAGACTTTTTATATATAGGTATTCATAATGGATGCAAGCGAACCTGAAAAGTGGTTTTCTTTTCCTCTTTTTCTGTTTCTCTGTGTTCATTTTGTTTTCATGTCACTCAGTGTAATCTAGTTGTAGCTTCCTATTTGTAATTGGAGAAAAAGGGAGAATGGACAGCAGGCAGTTCATAAAATTTGGTATGGACAAAAACAAACACGAAACAACAGTTGTGATACGAATTAGGCTTTATAAGAATCTTATAGATGGCCTGATGTGGATGGGCTGGCAAGGTATTTTAAAATATTGCTGTGGATATTACTTTTTTAATTTCTGAGAAACACATCTATTTGCCACGCTTTTAAAACTGTACTATATTGCTGCAGACATTAATTGACATTCTTCCGCAACTACAAGCACTTTAACAAATGGACTGAAAAGTTTTGTAATAACTTCTTACAAAATTGCACTTTTCAGAAAAGTGAACTGTTGATTTTTCTTATTTGATCTAAATATATAGAGTATAACTACTATGTGCCCAAGTATATGACATATAACTAAAATTCTCAGAAAACGTACCTGACATGGAAAAAGGGTATAATCCTATTTTATCCACTCAGTTTTTGAAAAGAAGTAATTAGGTCACAAAAAGTAATTGACAGGGGAAGGACTTGAGTGCAGGTTATGGTGCTTATTCTTCTTTACTCCATGTCTGTCTTGTGTCTACATGCTTTGGTAACTCACAGATAGTTTTATTCTAAGATGAGAACTGATTTAAAAGTGTGAAATACAGCAAGTTCAAAATTGCTCATAGTAGCAAGTACAACGCAAATACCTTGTTTTCAGTCCAAAAGGGAGGTGATGAGCAGGGGCTTCATGGATGAGTCCTGGGTTCAATACCAGGCAATGCATTCAGAAAAGAAAAAGGATGTTACAGAACACTGCAGGATTATTAGAGATATGAAATTTTTAGAAATAAGAGCTGCATCAAGGTAAGAAACATTTTCTGAGTCATTCGTCCCTATCTCTTTTCTTTCTACGCAATGACAATTACTTTGTCACCAAAATAAATTTTTTCTAAGAATCCATGTGTGACTTAGCAATAGCACACAAAGGCAACTGCTGAGTACCTTTTATGAAATAGATAAACATCATTTGTTTTGGAATAATAAGAAATACACCTTGGTTTAGAGATGGAACTGGTCACAAACACGTATAAATGTCTAAATGGGGGAATGAGGGAATGCTTAAGCTGCTTTTCTGTCTCCCTTGTCAGCAGTTCCCCTGCCCCATTCAGCAGCAGTCCCATCTTTTCCCTTGTCATCCTTTTGCTGTTCCTGTAGCAGCCCATTTTGTTGTCCTTAACTCCCCTTGCCAGATTCAATTCCAGGTCAGCTTTGACATTCCCAGTCCTGTCTCTGAATGCTCAGGGAGAGCCCACATCTCCTGTGATTCCATTTTATGTTTGAATTTTATCAGGAGTTCCTTGCTTATCCATGTAGGCCTCCTGCTGCTGCTGTTTGTCCTTCTGCTCACTAGGATAGACTGTTCTTCAGCTTGGAGGAGGTCATCATGGACCTATCTGCTCGCCAGGACCATTATCTCTTAGGAGTCTTCCATGGGAAGAGCAAGGTCCCTGAACAGCCCAAAGTCTGCTCTCTGAAGCTTAGGGGTGTGATCCTGCTGTTTGTCTTACATCATCCTCAAATGGAGCATTCCCAAAAGAGTGCCAAAAATGGCTAGTGGTCTAGAAAGCGTATTTTAAAAGAATATGTTCCACAAAGTAGTTCTTTAGGTCATTAAAAAGCAATAAAAGGATAAGCTTTTAGAACTGTTTAAGGTGACTCCAAGAGTAAAAGTGATAATTGTAACGTTCAGGAGTGGCAAGATGCAGTGGGCCTGTACTGCAGTTAAAAATCTCTAGAGTGGCTTAGTTGGCTAGTTGGGTCAGACAGGATTGCACTGGGTTGGGATGTGCAAGCCGTAAGCGTGCGTGGAGCAAAGGTTGAAAGAACAGGATAGCAGGTGTGTCAGCAAAGGGTCCTCTTGGCCTGCAGGATAATGTCACACTGATCACAGGTGAGAATGAAGTAAAATAGTTTCCTTTCAAATCCCAGGCAGCATTTAAAAAAGGAAAAACAGCTTATTTGCAATTCTCATAATCTTAATAAAATGCTGGTGAGAGAAGACAATGGTTTTGCACATCTGCTTTTCAGGTAAAAACGTGGTTTAGAAGTCTTCCTGTCCAGTTGGAAAGTAATGTAAAACTTCTCAGCAATTAGCAGTGTATCTCTGCTCAGAAAGCAAAGGAGTATTTTTTTGCAGTGATCACCAGCCAGTGCCAAGAAAGGGCATGGCTTGTTTTTTACACCCATAACAACTGCAACTGTATTTAACTTTCAAGCTTCAAACAATTCAGATGAAGAGACAGCTTTTAGTAACATCAATCTCATCAGCACTTAGAGAAGTTACTATAGAAACTGTAACAGCAGAAACAATAAAAGGAAATAAAAACGGAAGGAGGAGGGAATGAAGATCTTTGAGAATTTGAAGTAAAAATAGAGCAAAATATACGTAACCAGCTGAAGCTGATGAAGTAAAAATAAGAAGCCATTTTCTTAATCAAGATAAATATGATTACAGAAATTAGAAAAGGAAAATACCTGTGAGGCCATTATACCATTTCTATGGGCGCACTATAGGATTATGAGATATTCCACAGGATATTTTTAGGAGGTACTCCAGTCTTGCTGTAGAAGTCCAATGAATGCATGACATAAGTGGGGTGGGTGATGACACTTGAAAGCAAGAAGATGTTCAGATGTTTCAGGTTAAGTTGCATTTCTTTAGCTTTGACCATATAGCTGGAAACTGCTTGAAGAATATCTTGGTTTGATCTGTTATTTAGTTCCTCTGTAAAACTGAACAAATAATTAGATACTCTGTCTGCTGCACATGACTGTAACTTAAGTCCTGTAAACTATTTTTATCGAATTTTTTTTGAATGCTGGTTTGTATGAAGGTTGGAGTACTTAAAAAAGAGTTGCCGGTTGTAATAAAGACATGACATATTTTTACAACCATATAATATGCCTATGTTTAAAGAAAATCAAAACAATTGTAATCATAAATCTAGTTGCCATTGGTGCCTAGATTGTATTGTAGTTCTCATTATCAGTGGAAGGATAACCACAAGGTGGATCCAGCAATGTCATGCAGTCCTCCTCAAATAAAAATGGGTTACATTGTATTTAAAAAAACCCAAACAGACAAAACCAACTAACAAACCAAAACAAAGAGAGCTAATTAAACAAATCTACTCTGTAATGTGTCGGAATAGTTTAATCCATCACAATTCATTGTTTCCATTTTGCCTACAGCAGTTTGTCTTTTATTATTTAGTATCGTATGTTCTGTTAATTCATAACTGATGCAGTTAGGAAAAAAAGTAGTTGTTTCTTCTTTTCAGAGTATTTACTTGTATTTTCATAGTATTTATTTGGAAGTATTTTGTACATAAGTCATTTTTCTGATTTACCATACAAGTGTTGACTTTGCCGATGGGGTGGATATTTCCCGTAGCAAGGGCAGACCTAATTATTTCAAAACCAGCTGTCATTACCAACACACCCAAATGCCATAAGTGTCTCAGCTAAAATTCCATAAATGGCTTTTCATTTCAGATTTGAAATTTTGAAATGCTGATTTCAAAATAACATCTTCCTGCAAAGAACTTGTTTTTCTCCGGAAGCGATGTCAGCCCTAATAATGTTTAACAAATTCAGATTCCTGTGACCGCACTCTGTTTAACCTAAAGTCCCCCACTAATGCCATTGATATGTTATTTGTCATCCTTGCTCTCTCATTCTTGCAAGAATAAATCATCACACACCAAAGCGGGATAGCTGTGGCATTCAGTAATATTTTGTGTGTTTTGAGCCAAGTTCCCTCTTTCATTTTTTGCCAGCAGAATGCAGGCTAAAGGCCTTCAGCACACACAAGTCAAGGGAAGATTCACTAGGCAAAATAGCCTGAAATCCTGCCCTATGGAGCTTTGTGCTAGACACTACAGTGCCCAAAACGCTTGTCTCTGAATCTGTTCAGGTTTCTCTGTAGGTACAGTGATCAATATGATTCCTGAAAGGCCTTCTGCACTGGAATTTTTATGTAAAGACTGAAGACAGCTCTTTTCCCTTGAAGTTAGGTGAAGATTTTTCACCCATTGTACTACAGACTATCTGAAACATCTTTCTCATAGGAGAAGTCATGTCAGAAAATCTAGTAGAAATTCACTTTTAAAATAGAGCTTGAGAGATGTGTGATACTATGTAATATGGTATATGTGTTGCCACCAAGTTACACTGTGAATTCACATGGGTCTCATCCTCATGAACACATGAAAACTGCAGAGCTCTGAGTTCAAGGAACTTTTTAGTTTGAGGCAGTGCATTCAAATCCACTGGTTTTCCCGGCAGTGTGAACTCAATTGCAAATAAGGCAGAGAAAATGTGAAATTCAGTGAACCAAAAAAAGAACAAGCAGAAAGATGATGAATATGTACTAATAAGAGACAGAAATGCTGTTCTGGAGCCTGGAATATGTGTTTCCTGTTTCCATTACTTACTTCATCAGAAGTACTTGAGTGCAGAGGCAGTCTCTCGCCAGAGCTGGATGATAAGTAAGGAGTGAGTCAAGGAATTTCGGGAAGAGAACGGATAGTATCAAGCTAAGATTTTTCAGTGTTCTCTGGAGATTTGAGTTTGGCATATCCTTCTTGTTTTTCTGGTGAAATAATTTAAACAAAACTTTTCACATGTCCTGTAATCATTGATTCTAAAGTACCTACTATGGCAGTCAGCATTGGAAGGACTTTTGTTTGGCTGTATAAAGTATCATCTACTATTAAGCCTCAGAAGATTTACATCTCACAGGTTGGTTCTCAGCACCAGTAGACAGGTTGACTGTTCTTTCCTTGTTCCCTCATTCCTGATCTGGAATCCCTAAAGAACCTCTCAACTCATGAATGTGCTGTGAAACCATTTTTAAAATATTTTGTGTAGCTAGTGTCATTCTTATGATGATTACAATCATCGCCTTGAAAAGCTCATGCAGAAATGAACACATTTAATTGGACCAAGACTTCAGTGTTGTGTATTTAATAAATTCAGAGGGAAAGGATCTGTCAGATGGAGCAAGACAGAACAGTGTCTCCTTTGGCCAAGTCTGTTCAGCCTGGGTCTGTTTAGAACTGGAAACAATATTATACTGTGATATGTTCTGTTTGAAGGCTGCTCCATAAACCAAGTTCAGATGGAATTAAGGTTGTGCAGGCCATGAAATCTTGTAGAAGTAGAAATCTCAGCAATAAAATACCCAGATCAGCCAGTGTTCATGAGACCAAAACAAATTTCAGGTGCAATAAACTGCTGCAGATGCAAGCATCCCGAAGGTTGATAAGATAACCAGTATAGTAGTATCCAAGCATTAAAATCATGAATTCAGCGAGTAAATGCTGGCTTTTGAGAAAACAAGTATCTAGATTTATCCAGTGCCATACAAAGGATAAATAAACCTTTTCCCTAGAACAGGGGGAACAGTATGTGGAAAATTCTTTAAATGTTACCGTCTAAGTGGTTTGAAATATTTTAATGGTCAGCATGCATTTCAATCATGGTTTTGGTTCCCATCTTTTTCCTCTAGTGCTTGAAGGTGGAGACCAAGGCACTGTGGAAAACCTGCCCTTTTCTCCTGAGCATTTTTCCTTCAGAAAACCTGTAGCAGCACTGGTACATGCTTTTTCCAAGACATTCCTTCCGCATTTCATATCCTGTTGAACAAGTTGTAAAATTAGATGCTAAAGATACTATTTTAAAGTTCGTAAGATAGTCAAAATCAAGTCTGTAGATGTTGACATAAGCCTAACAAACTAGGTAACCTGGTCCAGGCCTCAGATTGCTGTTTTTTAAGAAAATGAAGAATTCAACCTTACAGATACATCGCACAGTTTCTTAGTTATTAATAAACAAAGATTTTTGGCTTTAAGATAACTATGTTTTGAATATATATGTATGCGTTAAATACTAACTAAGTCAAGAGAAGCAAATTTGTGTATTACTTCTAGATAGTTTCTTATGTTTCAAAAAGAGAGCAGCTTCAACTATTTATAAACTGTAATTAAGTTTCTTTACAACATGACTCATTCTCAACAAGCAAGTCCTTTTTCTTTTGCTTTCTTATGAACTGTGTGGGAAAATTAGGGTTCAATCAGTGAAGAATTTACTCAATGCCTAATTACCCATAAACAGCCCTCCAAGTTCTGCTCATGTAGAGCTTGCATAAAGACATGATTTTCCCCACACTATGGCTGTCTAAAAACTGACTTTTAAAAAATGATCTTTAAATTGTGATGTAGGAGAAAGCAGTGTTTTACTGGCTTCTTTCTCCAGTCTGCTTCTTTGAGTTCCTCTTACATTAACAGTGTGATGCTTAGGAGAGCCAAAGTAAGAAATCATCAGGATTAAATTACTTTGAGCATGGAACTAAATTAGAAAGCTTTACTTTCCTGAATGAGCTAATTGTTTAAATTTTCCAAAGGAAATGTTTCTATTTCTGTGAGAGAAGGGGTAAATGGGACTTCCTCTGACATAATTTTCATTTTAAATCTGAGTTTGACAGCAGCATTTTTACCTTCATAACCAAATATTACTGCTTAACTGCATGACTTGTATAAGCTTGCTAGTTGAAGTGACTCACTTACGCAGATGAAGTTATTTTTAGGGAGATAATTTGCACTGTTTAGAAGAGAGGAAAAAAGGGAGAGAGAGTCCTACTAAGAGCTAGATCTCTCATTATAGTTTACAGAGCTCGTGAACCCAGCATCCAAGCGAAAGATGACTAAGCAAGGGGTCTATTGGTACTTTCAGGAATTTACAGACATGAGTCATCTGCTTATTTTCTGCAGACATATCACCAGGGTACTTTGTGAGTCAGCTGTTATTTGGAAATAGTACTTGTATTCAACATGAATACGTTTTTGTAGTTCTTAGGTAACTAGCATGCCAAACCAACACAGGCTTTTACAGTTTGTCTAGTTCAGGTGTTAATTTACAACACTGATGTGTCGTTCTTAACTGTGATGCATTTTTCATGGCAAAGTGTGACTGTTGTCTTGCATGTAGTTACAGCAACACCTTTGTCACCTTAGGTATTGCATGAAGGCAGATCTGATTTTGTATTAATGTACAGATGGAGAGTCAGACTGCCTACACATGACCAGGTAAAATGAAAAATTTTTTATAGCAAGCCATGTGTGACTATGAGCAGAATTTGACCTTTCATGTCCAGCACACCTTGCCAGCATTAATTACCAATGGTATTTGCTTATTTTTTTTCATTCTCTGCACTAACAGTGTCAATGTACGGGCATCCACTTGGACGGAAGCAAGTTCTTGCCTTCCTTTCCTATTGCTGAAATAATAGCTGGCTACCTTGAGATAAGTATAACACTTTAAACTCAAGGCTATTTCCTGTTTACTGGTCTTTTAGGTGTGGTTGTGTTCCAGAATTAGGGACAGGTTTTTGTGCTTGGTCTGGATTCATCCACACCTTGTATTAAGGAAACACTTGGGTTAGAAAACTGGAAATCTGGCGATTTTAGGTGAAGGGTAGTGTTATAAATCAAAAGCAAGTTTAATTTTTCAAAACTCTACTTGCAGTTCAGGGTAATACTGCTGATGTCCAGATGTGGGATGCACAATTTTGTATCTACTTTGATTATCTGATTTATGTGATCAGTTTATAATGTAAGTAATTCCTGAAAATTCCCATCTAGGTTTTGGTTAATAGAATATGTTTTGGTGGTATCTCCTCATAAAAAATACAGGTGTCACTGCAGTGAGAGCACTGCTTTGATTATCTGTTTTAAACAGCGTTGTTAGATACTTTGTCTTAAGAGCCAACCTTTAGTTTTAGGTTACAGGGAAAAAATTGTTGCAGCTTGCCTGTGTTACGTAGATGGAAGTTTTGAAGGGAAAGTTAATGCAAGTTAGAAATTCTCAACTAAAAGGTTAAGTACAAGGGCTAAACTATTACTTGAATGCTTTGCTAAAGTTTGTTATTCCTCTCACACAGTGATAAAATACAAAAGTATACAGACTTGGTTGCTGTTAAGGAGTTGGTACTTAAGAAGGAAAAAGATGCACTAGAGAAACAGTTTAAGCACTCAGAGCTGAAGTAGTATATTTATAACATTAAAACAGAGAATCAGTCTCCTTGTTTCTTTACTCTTTTCCATGGTGGAGTCCTTCAGAGACCGAGGCACACACACCATTTGTGAGGGGAGGAGACAGCTTACTTGCTGATAAATGGCCACATTACACCAATGTTTTTCAGGGTTGTTATTTAGTAATCACGTTATAAAGAGGAATTTGACAGAGCAATCTTTGAATCTAACCTTTGTTAAAGCAGTGATCTGCCCTCAAATTAGCAGAACTCTGCCCATGTCATTACCGCTTAAATATCTCCTGGAAGCTGCTTTGTGGGCTGAGTCACCCAGACTCTGGGAGTTGTCACGTGTGGCTCAGACACTGGGTCATGAACTGAGCAAGCTCTGTCCTCCACCGGAAGATTTGTTGTATTTTGGGACTATGGCTGGAACAGCACATTTGATTTAGTGTACTTCATGGCTTCAAACACTTTTACTCCTAGAGCTTAGAGGGTAGTTTAGGGAAAAGGGAGATACAGTGTAGCTGATGCACATCTGAGTGTTTAGATGTGATAGACAGACTGAAAAATTAAGGAGCTAGCAGGATGATAGCATGGAATTTGGAAAATAAAACTTGTCTTACACTGATATCTCTGTCTGTGAGCAGAGATTTCATTGGAAGTGCTGGAATTTCTGGATTGAAAGTACAATTCCATTGCAGTGTTCTTTCACTATGCAGAATTTTAAAAACGTGATTTGGAGGACAGGAAAGAGTATGGTTGTAGGTGCTTTATAAATGAAGCCTACACCTTTAAAAGAAATACACATGCTTCTGTCAATTTGGGTGTTAGATTGGACATTTAATATTAGTAATTCAAGTCCATTGTCATAACTCAATTTAACTTCGGATTTCTGAAGCCTCCTGAAATAAAACATAGACTAAGAAAATACAAGCTATAATTCTAACAATGAAAAAGTTAAGTTACAAACCAGTTCTGACCATGAAAACATACACAATTTCTAACTGTTGTAGACTATTTTATTGTTCCACCAGGCCTAGCTGATCATGAGACAGTGATAAGCAAAGGGAACTAAGAGGTTCTGATTTTTATTTTTAGTGAGATATTTTGGATATTAATGACTTTACAGTGTGTTTTTGGTTTTGTGGGTGTTTTCTTGTCTAGCAGATGACAGCAAGTTGAAATCTTTTCCTGCTCATGTGACTGAATCTTTCTACATTCTACAACAAATCATTTGACCACTTTAGGACACAGACAGATGTACAATGAGAATGATAATGCTTTTGATGTCCATGGGGACACAAAAGTGTATTGATTAAAGCAGATAAAGATAAATGTGTTTCTTGAATGGAAAGCATAACAGAATGTACTTTGTGATTTTCTGAAAGGGGACATTTCACTATAAAAGTAAAATAATTTTTTCAAATAATGAATTAACCCTGGTGGAAATGTTATGATTAACATAGCAATACACTAGCTAAACTTTTTTAAAAACACGTTCTTTACAAAAGTGTCCCATACAGCAATGAGTTGAAATCATTATTTATAAGAAATACAGAAGGATGTTTTAGAACTAACGATCAGTTTCTCCTTTTCTGTCACCTTTAAACCAATGGAATAGTCTGATATATTCCCAATAAGAAAAAAGGAAAAAATACACTGCTGTATTTTTATGATTTTTTTTTCTTTTTGAATTACAGTTGACCTACCCCTGTACTTTCCTCGAGACCAACCCACCCTAACGTTTCAGTCCGTCTACCACTTCACTAACAGTGGCCAGCTGTACTCCCAGGCCCAGAAGAATTACCCATACAGCCCCCGATGGGATGGCAATGAAATGGCCAAGAGAGCAAAGTAAGTCAGATTGCTGTTTCCTACTGAATATTGCATTTGTTATGGTCTTTGTGGGTAGAAGTTTCATGGATATAACTGTACGTTTCCAGCATTACAAAAGCTGAACCTGTTCTTGTTCTCATCCAGTCCTGGCATTCCTGTGGATGAGTGTAGACAGATGCTTTACTAATCATTCTTATTACATTAGTGCCAGAGGACTGAACAAAAGAAGGCTCTTTCTGCTAGGCTTTGTATTGGCACAGAGTGGTGACAGTCTCTGCTCCAGAGAACTTCAGTCTAAGTAGATGAGATAGCCCCCAGCAGGAGTAACCTGCATGGTAGAGTCAGTCAAGGTAACTCCCTGAGGTTGTGTGGCTGTTGAGGGGACCCTGAAGGGAAGCATGTGAGATGGAGAGAGCAAGGAAGAAAAACCTGAAAGATATGGAATTAGGCTGTAATAAAAAGACGCGGAAGAACAGGAGGAGGGAGAGCAAACCACCATTCAAGCACAGGAGGCAGTCCTATCAGATCTTGAGAAAGTTATCTGAAAATCTGAGTATCTCTTGCTTTATTGCTTTTTTGTTGGATGGAAACAAAGAATCTCTGTCTCCTTCCTCTGCATTTTTTCTGCAAGCCCTTGTTTTGGACTGAGGAGAGACTACTTCAGTCTGAGTATCTGGTTAATGATGACCAGGCAGCCTCACAGAGAGGTTCTGTTGCAAGGGCAAGCTGCCGTAGGCAGTGGTGCCCCCAAAGCTAGATGTTGTCTCTGGCTCCTCTTGAAGCAGAACAGATTTAACTGAATGGGACAATATGGGCAGCAGCCTTCCTGCAGTATTTTGATTTTGCAAAGTGTAAAAATTCTAGAACAGTGAGAGATTTAAGCAGGCTGATTATCAGTTGTTCAGCATGTAAAAGCATCAAATTGCATAAATCACAAGGCATATTGGGATGAACGTTTTGAATGACAGTCAGAAGATTAAATTAAATCAGCAAATATGCATAAAGAAGAGTCGAAACAAAAATAGTTCAGGCTGACTAAATCAAATGAGTGGCATGGTCAGAGACTAATTTGGAAATGATGGAAGCAAACAACAATTGACTGATGCATTTGTAGATTTTTATAATCATTTAAATTCTATGGACAACATCAAGTAAGATTTGATTATGGATTTTGATGCATTGTAATAAAAAGTTTTTTGCTTGTATTTGGTTTTGCTGCCATACTGCTTTTTGCTGCCATTTCTTGATCAAGTATGATTTTTTTGTGTGTTTGTGGACTTTCTTCTTTTCTCTAGCAGGATATTATGAGTATTTTGTTTATTTAAAAAAGGAGAAGAAGAAGAAGAAGAAGAAGAAGAAACAATAACTGGAAGCATTACTGTGGCTTTTTTAATGACCATGCTACAAAATGCATTTCTTTTGTAGCTGAAAGCTTACAAGTACCTATGTGCTTTCTGCTAAGTGCATTCACTTATGAGTGGGTATATACAAATGGACTTCTCTGCCCTGCACTTGAAATTTATAAGTATTACAACAGTTCTCTTAAAAAGCACTAAATGTGTACACTTACTATCACATGTACATTTGGTGAGGTTATTCACTCTTACGTTTGAGCCTCTGCATTTAAGTTTTACACTGGATACGTAATATGAGAGGGATGATGAGAAGCGGGGGAAGACAGTGTGCTGAGATGTCTGAAATAGCAATCATTGAGCTGCAAAGAGACAGAGGAGCTGCTCCAGTTAAAAGCGCTTCGCTTGCAGGAACAGCTAGTGATTCCTGAGTAGGTACCATAAATAAATCTGTATCAAGAAAAGTATGATGTTATGATACGTGTGAGCATATTTTAAGTAAGATTTTTAACACAATTGAGCATCTTATGTAAACAGTGTTTAAAATATTTGCTGGAGCTTCTTAGAATAGGTTAGTGTGTTTCAACACAACCAAATAACTTCTTATTCTACCTTATTTTTACCACAGACATGTTATGGACCAAATATATGGGAATATATGTTGAAATGTAGGAAAGCATTCTAATTAAAAATGTTAGTTCAAACACCACATGAAAACTTCCCAAATAAAAACAGAAAAAAGGATACATGATTTACCTTCTAGAAACAATGTCATTCTGCTCAGCTGATGTAAATTTGCTCCTGGTTAAATCAGAGACAACTTGTTTGTGTTTCTACATACTGTCAATTAGGTTTTGATTATATATAGTCTTTTTTCCTCTTAGCAAAATGATCTCCCAAGTGCTTAGCATTCTTTGAGACAAAATATCGCTGTTTATCTTCCTGGCCATTGCTGTAGGGCCACAGGATCTCCCACTTGATGTTCCAGTATCTGACCAAATTCTCCACCCTTCTTCTCAGTCTTCAGGGATCAGTGTACCCTATCTTCCTTACTGGGGCTAAAGACGCCATCAAGGACAGATTTTGCTTGCTTTTGCACCAACTGTAGAAGCATCATCAAGTTTGAAATGGCATCAGTCACAGATTTCTTCATCCTCAGTTTTGGCAAGCCCTGCCTCTAATTCAGCAACTCAACACAGCCTCCTTACTCATGGGCAGAGCTGTCTTAAGTTTATTCCAAGGGGACTTTGATTATGTGTCTGGCCTCCTCCCAAGGTTGTTTTGGTGTGGGTTGTTGGTTTTTTTTCCAAACAGGTGAGCCCATCCAGTTTCTTCAATGCAGGGACTAAACTTGAAAGTCTTGGTATCCTTGCTTATCTTTGTGGCCCCCAGCAGAATTAGGCATCTCTTTTGAAGTTAGTACTTAACCCTTTGCTGTAGCCTTGAGACAATCAGTATAACTATAGGTAGGAGCAAAATTAGTCGTCTAAAATGCATACATATAAAAGTAGATTGTAGGCATTCACACCTAGAGATGTAACACCTAAATTTAAATGGCAAATTCTCAAATCAGAGTATCAGTTCAGCTGGATCTCTTTTATTCAGAGAGAAGAACTGCTCATGTTCTTGCTGAAGTAACTGGACAAATTTATGTCTGTCTGATGAAGTCCATGAAGTCGAGCTCTCTTTTTCTGTGCCCTCTTAGACAGATTTTAAAATCACTGGGCTCCTTTGCAGCCCACTGACTTAGATTCCTCGCTGAGAGATAGCAGCTGGTAACTGAAGCTTGCTATTGTCTTAGCCCAGGGATTGTCCTCTGGCTTTATTTAATTCTGAAGGATGAATCAAGTCCTGATTTAATAATGTGATTCCAATTGCCTCCAGATTGCTTGTTTCTCAACTAACACAAAACTTTAACCTGTTCCTCCATCTAGAAACAGGGAAACCAAAAGCATTAAAATTTTCTTACAAGCTGCTGAGATGCCATTTCCTCTCAGTTGGTATCTCAGGCTTTGCCTCTTTTAGGTCATTTATTTATATGTCTGTGGCCTCCTGCGTAAGCAGCTCCTCCAAAGATTTGGTCCCAAAATACAATGGCAAGCCTAAGAAAATACAGTGAATTACGGAAAGTTAGCAGCCTTGTTTGTGGTGTACGTGTGAAGTAAAACATCTCTGTGCAGTTTCCATGGGAAAGCTTTCTTGTCTTTTTGCTTAAAAAGGCATTCAAGTGTACATAAATGGAGTCTTTAAAGAACATGCAGACTTGAAGCCTGTGATTTTATGAAGGAATACTGTAAATAAAGCTTGTTTGTTTATACAAATGAAGTTCAGTTCTTAGATGCACTCTGGCCCAATTTCTGTCCAACCCAGTGCTGCTCTGTAGACTTAGGTTATGCTTCACGGGAGAGCAAGTTAAAACTCAGTTTACTCTTTTATCCTACATAAATCCACCTACTCGTCATTAAAAATAGCAGGAGCACGGAAAACTGGTATCACAATAAGAAGTTGTTCCAATGGTTCATATTCCCTTTTTTTTCCCCAAGTTGGCTGATAAAACAGGTTTCTAATAGCAATGTTGTCCCTGACCATTCATTGCTGTTTGCTGACTGTGGTGTAAATTTTATATCTCCCTTAGGGTGTTCAGAGGGTGAAAGCTTAAAAGGGCTCAAGTGCTCTCAACTGTATATTGGCTGTTGCTCTGCCGTAAGGTCAAGTGCATCTTCAGATTATGTGCAGGCACATCTTATGCAAGCCACATATGTATCCCCAGCACGGCTGCAGCTTCGGTTTGTGCTCAGCACAAGCGTGCCATGGTTAGGAAGTGTCAGGCTGGTGAGCTGGGCCGTAGCATTTTCAACCTCAGCGATACCTTTTCCTTGAGTATCATCAAATTAGATGATGTGTATTGTGTATAATTGAGCACCCCACTACAAGAAAGACCTTGAGTTGCTGGAGCATGTCCAGAGGAGGACAATGGAGCTGGTGGAGGTTCTGGACCACAAGTGCTATGAGGTGAGGCTGAAGGAGCTGGGGGTGTTTAATCTGGAGAAAAGGAGGCTCAGGGGTGCCCTTAATACTCTCTGCAACCACCTGAAAGGTAGGGATCAGCCTCTTCTCACAGATAACAAGTGACAGAACAAGAGGACATGGCCTGAAGTTGCCCCAGGGGAGGTTTAGAGTGGATATTAAGAGAAATTTCTTCCCCAAAAGGGTTGTCAAGCCAGACTGCCCAGGGAAGTTGTGAAGTTACCACCCCTGGAGATATTTCACAGGTGTGTGGATGTGGCACTTAGGGACATGATTTAGTGGTGGGCTTGGCAGTGGTGGGTTGGACTTTATGAACTTAGAGGTCTTTTCCAGCCTAAACAGTTCTGTGATTCTATGATTACATTTATGGGTAAAAAAGTTGCATTTCTTAGTCTAATAAAAGGATATTTCAAAAAAAAAGGGATTGTTGTTGCATTGCTGTTTAGACATACCACTTGTAGTATGTCAAAGACTAGCTGTTGTATTCAGTAAATTTTGAGTGCCCTGATGATTTTTTTTTTTTTTTGTTATTTTGACATTAACCAGTTTCAACTCATCCACTTTTTGTTATTATTCTGACTTCTTTCACATTTTAGGCAGAATATCTGTTACTATATTTCAAATTCTTTTAAAATAACAAGTTTCACAGTTTTCATGAAACTTTTGATTTCTGACTATGCTACCATGAATCTCACTATAAAATTTATATGTAAATATTACACCCTTTTTATAATCTTCTCTCTTTGATAGGTGTAATTAAGGTAATAATTTTTTTTTATTATTCTTTGGGTTGTATATAAGTTTTTTTGCTTGTCTGTTAAAGAATCAGATTGTATTTACCCGTATTATGTGATTTTCATGCACAGTAGTTACCTTTAAAGGGCAGTTTTCCAAAAACTAACTTACTTGCATTCCATATACTCACCTCACAAAGCTTTTTTCTTTACTGTCTTGGTCTCTGTTGTCTGTTGCCTTAAAATGAAATTCATGAAAATGAGAGTAAGGAACAGAAGCAGAAAATCTGGGGACATCTTTCTTCCCTAGGTGCGTGTGCATGTGTTCAAACATTTGCAGGGCTCAGAGGATTCTTTCTGAAGAGCAGAAGGACAGATACAATTACAGGCCAAGGTACTGAGCTAGGTCGCTCGTTTAACTCTGGTTTTCGATAGTTTTGCATCAGAAACTGAACAGAAGTGACTTCCTTCCCTCAAATCGAGTAAAGCTGACATTTTGTTGCCGCTGGTGGGCCGCTTTTCAGAACAGAAAAGGGCCAATACACTGTGACAGCCATAACAGGAAGAGATGTGGAGACCCAGACGTGTGAAGCTTACAAAGAAGTTAATTTGATTTTATAGACCATTAGATCAAAACTCTGATTTTCTGTGGGAGTGTCAGCTGATCAGAATTATGTGGGAACAGTAGAAAGCAAAATCGAAAAAAATATGTTTTGTTAAAATACTTAGTGATTGCACTTGTCTTTGTAGTGTGTTCTGCAGCTGATTTACCAGCAAAACTTAATAACAAAATTATTAATATAAATTATTATATAAAACTTTTAATTAGAATTTTCCCAGGACATTACTATATTTTTGCATAGTTCCTCTGCATACACTACAGAATACTGTACATACGCATGATAGTCGCACTTCTTGAGTCATATTTTTCATGTAGTTTTCTTTAAATGTCTCCCTGGATAATTAAGTCTGACTCTTAAGTTATGGTATGTTAGTTTCTGACAGGTGCCTGCCAGGGATCTTCAGTGCTGTCATGCATTATGTGGATTTCAGCCAAGACAGAAGGGCCTGGGTATTTGTTTCTGGTCACTTCTCATTAAAGCTTTGACTGTAGGAAAGAAAAACAACTATTTAAAGATGAGGCGTATAGGTGCTATAGGAAGTGCATAGAAATAAAATCTGTTAGGCAATTAGTTTTCTGTAATTTTGTATAGATACTATGTATATGTGTGAACTGTACATATGTGCGTTTTGTAATATAGTAAATATTCTTTCTGCAAAAAAGTATTCTCATGTATTGACAAGAGAAATGCACAGAAGAGATTGGAGACATTGGCATGGTAGAAGTGGAACATAATAGCACTTTGCTGGAAGATAACTGCTTTGTAGGAATGAAAGGTTAGAATTTAACGTAGGTGGTTCTTGGATAACCAGGATTAAGTCGTGTTCTAGAAATACTGTGAAACACAGGCGCTGTTTGATTTGGCTTTATTAGAGAACTCTATTATACATTTATGAAAGCTGCTAGTTCTATATTAGAGCATGAAATTACAGTTAGGAACTTACGCAAAAAAAATGTCCTGCCTTTCTCGAGAGAAGAGGGTAGGGAGAAATACATGGGTTTGGAAGGAGCTGAGACTTAATAGCCCAGATAAATACCGGTGCTTGATCAGTAACAAAATAAACAGCTAAATAAAAATAGTAGATGAGCTCTATAGTCTTGTCTTTTCAGTAATATTTGTAATTGCTTCATTTAGCTAAGTAAAACTCTGCGTTCATTTTGCCCACTATCATGTGTCTATCAGTAGGTAGTAACTGATGCCTGTGGAAAAGCATGGCAGAGCATGTAGTCATACTTTCGTTATATGTTCTACTATCCTTAAGGATTTCCTTATCCAGTACTGGTACATTTCTGTTAAGTAACCCTACCTAGCTTTCCTTCTGTTTGCTTGTTTTGTGAACCAACATCAGAATATCATAAAATTCTGTGGCAAGGGATCACACAGGTGTGGTGTGAGTAACAAACTGTTGGCATTTTGCATCCCTGCCTCCTCCCAGCTCAAGTTGTTACCCTCTACCTCTCGTATGAAGAGAGGCAGCAAATAGTTAATCTGCTGATCCCCTACATAACCTTTGTTTAATGAACCTATTCATGTCTCTTGTCACCTTTTCTCTTGCTCTGCTCACTCCTTCCTTCTCCAGAACCTCTCCATGTTTCTGATTGCCCTTGTCCCACTTCTTTCTCCCTTGACTGTTTCTGTCATTTTCTTTCTGAGGCAGGGAGCTGCACGTTACTCATGATACATTCACCATGCATTTATATGGTGATGTAGTGAATTTGTCTGGTTTACTCTTTATTCTGGTTTTAATAACATCTGATTCGGTTTTTTACATACAGATGAAAGTTACATTGTCATTTTAGCACCAAGATCGCCTTTCTATCTGTTTTTCAGAGCCTGTGTTTTTTGTGTAAGTAAAATTATGTCTTTTTCCTCACATGTTTCTCCTTTCATGCTCATCAGTATTGACTTTTCACCTGGTATGTTATCTCCCAGTCTCCCAGTACTATAAGAACTATCTGCAGTTCCTCATAATTGTGCCTCATTTTTCCTTTCCTGACTAAATTGTTAGCATTAACAAACCTTTTCATCTTCCTTTGCTCACTTCAGCATATCGTGTAGAAATATTAACTACACAGGTCAGGACATCCATTTTTGTGCAGTTCTCAGGTGACTTCACCGTAATAGTACTCATCATTTATTCCTGTCCTTTTCTTTTTATCTTGACCTGCAATTTATCCACTCATGGATCTTTTCTCCTGCTGTGGTAATTCAGGGGTTTTTATGCCTTTGAAAAATCTTCCAAAATACCTGTAGGTGAGTTGAACAGTGTGTGTCATTTGAATTTTTCTTGTCTATGTGGTTTTGATACCGTAAGAAATTAGAAGACTTGAGAAGCACAGGTTTGGCTCCTACCCAATATATCATATTTACTCAAGTTCACTGACTTTGGACTTTTTATGAATGTATGGCTTCTATTAACAGTCTCTACCAATTTGTATTGTAGGGACATGAGATTCATTGGCCCATAGTTCCTTCTATCCTCCCAGACCTGGAGACCTTTTTTTAATTGGCATCACACTTCTCTGGTACAAAGCTGTTTTAAGCAGGAGGTTACAAGCTATTTAAGAGTTTAACTTTCTCACACTTGAGTTTCTCTAGAACTTGAGTGTGAATGTAATCTGGGACTGCAGATTTGGTTGTGATTTGTTCATTTGTTCATTGCCATTTTGTCTGACATTTTTGCATGAGTCAGATCTTTTGGTACATCTCTTGGAAAGCAGGATTCTAGTATGGCAGCCTCTTTAAGCATCTCCATTTCATTTATTCTTTGTGACTTTATTTCTTCTGAGCATTCTTTTTTCTTTTTGACCATATTTTTGTACTGTTTGACAAGTGTGTATTTCGACAGCCACAGCTAATTTGATCCTCAAATTAATTTTTTTGTTGTTTTATTCTGCTTTTACTTGTTAGTGTTAAAGTTTGTTTCTGTCTGGTTTTCCCCTTTAGATGGGTCTTTAACCTTTTGAGCATTTACTTTTACTTCTAATAGCAAAATATATATCTTTTGAATAGCAAAGAGAAACAACTGCTTTAATATGTTTTATATAATCACAGATGTGTGGTGTCTTATCCGTTTCCTTCTGACTGGTTTGTCCTAATGAATATCTAAGGAGGTTTCTTTTATGGTTTGGTATGTTGCCTTCGGCCCCTCTTGATAAGCGATCTGGCAAAGCAAAGCGGATGGCATGATGAAATCAGTACTTTCACCTGCAAGCAAACTTTGTTTTCAGGGATGCTGGTTGTCAGACTCATTACGAATGCATCTGTGGTGTAATTCTTCATTTCTGCCTCTGAACTACAGTTAATGGATTCAATAATCTCTTAAAGATCATTCAAATTCTGTTATTACTTCTGTGAGCTCCTCTCTTCTTGTATCTCTACACTTGTCTTTCCTTACAAGCTTCACTCCTGAATGTATTCTTGACCAGTCTTTTCTGCTTTCTCTTACTACTTATATCATCATTACTTTCCCCCCTCCTCACTTCATCACATTCTTTACCCTGCCTTTTATGCTTTGAAGAGATTCCTAGTTGCATCTTGTCTGGCATTGACTCTCTCCTTCAAATCTAATTAAAAGTTTGCTAAATAATTGCTCTCCAACAGTAGAGCTTATTGTGCGTTTACATAGCCTAGATAGGAGGAAATAATGTGTCTGGAATAAACACTACCTCTTTAAGAAGTTAACCTTTACCTGGAGTGGAAAAATATGGCTATGGCACTTCAGCAAGTAGGAAAAATAGAGCAGACTTGTCATGCTGTAGCTCACAGGACTGGAAATTTCCTGCAGATTAACACTGTATTTGAAAAGACTCTATGAAGATTGAGTTTTTCCATGATGGCCTTGGAATATCATTCTCATGATGCACTGATAAGGAAGTGGAGTGACCATACTGTGACAGAGATATTCCGGTTCACCCCTCACAGACACCCACTACCCTGTAGGGAAAATGGAAGTTAAGAAAGCAGAAGCAGAATTTGCACTGATCTAAGACCACAAGCCTTCATCTGACTGAAGCAAATCTATTTATATATATTGTGGAGAAGGTAAAGGAAGTGAAGTGTTTTATCTCTTGAACTGGCTGGCAAGCAGAAGGCATTGATAAAACTGTTTCAAAATGAGAGGTTCATTTTTCTGTGTGTGCTTTGGAATACTTAAAGTCACTATGTCTGTGCAATAAACCTTTGTAAATTCCTAAATATCTATGTCAGAAATCCATAAGAAGTTAATTACCAGAATCTTGATTTCCAGATGATTTTTAGAAGTTGTTTTCGTAGTTACTGGCCTGGGTCTATCTGAGCCAATTATCTCCATTAGCTGTAATTTTTATCTGTAGTTGTCAGTAAAGGTCCATGCCTTTGGGAGCATGTATATTCTTGGAACCAAAGTTAGCATCTTTTGCAAAGTGATGACCCTACTTAGGCTGCTGCTTTAAAATAAACACAAATTGCCAACCTACATAATGATCTGCAATCCTGGCTCCACAGAAGTTCCCTAGAACTCCCTTCCTTCATATTTTGATTTTAGTCAAGTTGTTATATTTATGGTCGTTTTGTGATTTGAACAGATTGTCAAAATTCATTTTGCTTTATGGTAAGTTGAGCAGCAAAGTCATCTTAATTTCTACAGCAGACCTGTGTTGAATTCTTCACTTTATTTATTAAATCAATTGGTACCATAGGTTTTTGGAATTGATGCAAATGTATAATGAGATGAAAATTTTAATTTTTGTTTCTGTTTGCGTCATATAGATTAAAGCCACCTGTTAATTCTGCAATCGGCAAACTACTGAAAAATATGTCTAAATATAACCATTTCTTGTACCTTTCTGTATGATCTGAATCAGAAATGGCAATAACTCCAGAAAGAACTTCTGGAAGGAAAAGACATATAAAATACAGAAAACAGCTTTTGGACATGCGTGAATTTTAATGTTTAAACTTCTGATGTGTACTTGGTTTCACTAGTTCAGCCAGCTCTATTTCCTGTTACAGTTTTAGTAGCACATGTTTTGGTTTGTAATTTTGGAGACAAGTTTCTGTCGTGCAGTATTATGAACTGAGCTGAAAAAAACTGTATTTCTTAAAAACTTGCGTTTTGATGGCTGCCTGCTGCAGACCTCCAGTTCTCTTGATGCTTAATTACCGTTCTGTCCATCAGCCTGGCTGCACAGTTGGTGCCTTGCATAGTGTGGCAGGTAGAAACGGGCATAAGAAGTTTACTAATCTCCCTGTGGGTAATTCACAATAAAAGGAGCTAGAGAGAGAGAAATATTAGAAGAGGAAGAAGGATTGTGATGCTTTTTTTTGGCACACAGGAAAAAAAATTGCTAGCAGCATAATGGCATTGTGCACTGACTCCTTTGTACATTTGTGTATTTAGCCAGTTACAGTAGCAGTAATTTAAGAGCTATTGTCTTGCTGTTGTATAAACACTTCAGATGTTTGCTTGGCATCACCAGTTCTGGAGATGTATAAAATGGAGAACTGTGTAGACATTGTGTTTCACATAAAAGCAAAATATTTGCTATAGATAAAGCTGCCTAGTAAGGAAATTATAAACCACATCCCAAGGAGCATACCATCAAGAAGCTTAGTTTAGAAACATGAATATGTGCCAAGTATCGTTATGTATATTTGAAGTGAGAAAGAAATCCTGGAAGGTACCTATGTCATTCCGCCACTGTGCTTGGATAAATTTTTGTGATGTTCGGATTTGAATGGTGATTTAGCAATGCTGCTGTCTCTTGAGTGTCTTGTGCATTCCATAATGGTCCTGATTTTCATTAGCTCCTGAGCCTTTGCCACTTGGCGCCCGGCCCTGTTGTGGGCCTGCCTGCTACAGCCCAGTTCCAGCTAGGCAACCAAAAATTAGAGTGCTGAGAACTATTTGTCACTTCAGTTTTTGTAACATCTTAGATGTGGAGAGAATGATATAACAATCATTTTTCTCGTAATAGAGGTGTCGCAAAATGTTTGCTGTAGAGTTAATCTCCTGTTACCCCACAGTTATCCCAAAGCAAGAAACGGGGTTATTGAGCTTTGCTGTGAGTGCTCGTGTATCTTTAGCATGGTGAGGAATGCTGTGGAAGTGCCTGTGAATAAAGAAACAACATGGTTCACCCAATGGAAATATGGGTTTAATGCATTATATGTAGCAAAAACAGCAACAAGGTTCAAATGTCTCGTGTCTGAGTTGAAAAAGAAAAAGCTACACCTCAAACGTTGGCATGAAGCCTATTAAAAGAATGGTCTTCTTCTAGATTTCCACACTTTTGCATTCAGGCTTTGTTCAGTCAAGGCATAGAGATGCTGGAGGAGGGCATAACCATGGGTTAAGGACCTAATAAGCAGTCATATGGAATATGACCTAAATACATACCTACTGTTGGAATTAATGCAATAGTTTATTAATTTAAGTTCCTTTTGTTAATTAGTGGTAATCATGTTGAATTAGGTAGCTCCTGACAGAAGTAATTTAGAAAGAAAACAATTATATATTAAAAAAAAAAAGAAAACAGGTTGGCATCTTTGATTTTGTTCTGTCAGAAGCAAACTGCGAATCTTAGAAAGTTTTGGAAGTTATGGTAAATACCTTCTGTACAGAAGATGAATTATTAGGGGTTACATGAACCAAGCCAGCTGGATGTACCTGTGTGGTCACAGAAGGACAAATCCTCTCATCTGGCATCCAGAAGGGATTGTTGTAGGTGTTCAGTATTTTCAAAACAAGTTTTCATTGTGTCAAAACAAGTTTCAACAGGAACATAAAAATACAAAGGCACACTATATATGTATGTATGATCCATGCGAAAATAGTTTGTACTTCAGAAAGTGAGTAATCAGGGGATGTTGATAAAGCTTGGAGAAACTTTTTTATGATAAGCTAATATAGCTATGCTGTTGAAATAATTTGTATAACAAGATTTTATTGCAAAGTGTCACCATAATAATACTAGTCTGGGAGGAATAGGTCAAAAACCTCAAGAAGCCTCAGGCTATCCTTCACTCTGACCTACACCCTTCTTAATTCCTGTTTTCACCAAATTTAATTGGAAGAGGGGAGAACATTGCTGTTCCAGCTAATTTATGAAGATCAGTCATCTATGCGGTTGATGTTTTTCGGTCCGGATTCAGTGGTTTTGAAGAAACTTGTAGATGTCTTGAAGCAGTTCTTCTAGGGTACAGCAGGAAAGAAATAGGGGATGCAAAATGATGTCAATCCTAGAGGTACAATTCCTTTAAAAGAAATAGACAGCAGTTGGGACAAATGCATGGGATTCTTGGTTGTATCTAATACAGCTGGACAGGATACAGTTCAGTCCTTACCTCAGTCCTGGAATTATTCAAACTCAATTTACCTGCTGGACAATTCAGACAAGGGAGAACTACAGAGGAGAATGGAGTCCTACCTACAGACCTTACTCCAGAAGACTTAGAAGGATTAAGTAGAATTATTCAGAGATCACCATGACTACAGGAGTGCCTGCCCAAATCAGAGCTATTAACTTGAAAAAGTTGAAGAAAAGAACTCACATTTTCCTGTATGCCTTGCCCACAGTAGGAGAAAATGGATGTATTTGTCAAATAGTCTGGCTACCATGCTTTTAAATACACTAAGGGTCTATAATTAGAGCCAAATATTTACAGAATTAAACCACAGTTGCAGTACTTAGTAAAATATTTTACAAGAATTAAAATATCGAAATAATGGGTAGTATTTAAGAATAAAGTTTGCTCTCAAAGCCAATAGTAGGAAAAAAATCCAAGTGTGATCATCTGAGTCTGCCTCCAGATGAGAAGGAACACAATATATGTGCCTGATGCAGTGAGAGAAGGTCAATCTCTGTGTCTTTGTGAAAAGATGAAGATTGTGGCTCAAGGGCTTTAATTTGCCAGTAAGGACACTGTGTCTATAGTAGAAATGTTGCTGTGCTGTTGAGTCTGTTCTTGATGTGGTCTGTCATGATTACTTCATCCCCTTAATTTTCCCCTAATCATCTCTTGATGAATAAGGCACTTGAAAGTCCCACATCTTGAGCTGAAACAAATAAAACATGAGTGCAAATAGGGCTAGGACAGATGAATTTGAGATCAGCATGCTGGAAAACTTGGCACTCATGAGCTGAGGAGTTCAGGGGAATCTGCTCTGTGAATGACTTGGGAAGATGATTCATCACCTCATGATGATTGTCCTTGTCCGAGACATAAAAAGCTGAAATCTCATTGATACAATGTTGTGTATGCTTTTTCTCCTCACAAGAGTTTGAGTCTTCATGTTTTGCTTTGAATTTACTACATGAAGACTTTAAGAGAAATAGAAACACCTAAATGACTGTTTTAACTTTATTACACCAGCAGTGTTAACTAGAACACAATTGTATAGTTGGCAATAGTACCAGTCCAGCAAAAGCAGCAGCAGAAATCAAGTGTGTTGGGAAATATACGGGACATGTTGTTTGATGGAAGATTGCAGCTACATAATTTAACATCTTTGCAGATTTTCAGCATAGATATGTGAAGGCAAAAGGTCTTACCAAGTGGTCAATGCAGATTTTATACCAACTGCATTTTAAAAACCCAGCACTAAGTTACCCTGGAAAAAAACAGTAACAATTATAATGAAACTTCACAAGAGCATGTGAATTCTGAGTCAAGTATGTTTTAAGCACAGCAAACCCACTCCCTGGGATTTAGACATGTACAGGCTTCTGGAGACCTTGTACCACACTCAGTGTTTCACATCACTAGGAAGTATGTAAACAGCAGGTGAGCCAATTCTACCTTCTTTCAGATACTTACCACTTGTAATAATAGCAAGACTTTCCACTGGATAATAAAGGGAAGGAAAGAGAAGTGCTTTACTCTCAGCAGATGTCCTTGAGCGTAGTACCTGGAATTCATTGTACTGTGTCAAGTATATATAGTGGTTAACTACAGCAAAATGCGTTGTTTTCTGGAGTGATGAAGAAAAATTTCCATAGAAACCTCATAACTTATTACCTTGAACTTGGAAAATGACCATTTGAGGGAACAAAAACGAATAGACAAAAACAACAGAGTCTTACAGTAAGAAGCTCAACAAAGAGTTAGACATGTGCCCACCTGTAAGTGTATGAAGATTGGCACCCACTCTAGGCTGAAAAGAAAGCAACTCTTTAAACACTGTTTAAACTGAGATCTAAACCATTGTGAGAAAGATGCAACACTCAATGTGTGTTTTACTTTATATGGGTGTTGGTTGTACTGAACACTCATGTAAAGAATATATGTGGACTTTGTACAAATTAGTTTCTCTGTACTTAAAGGAGAATTTATGAAGTTCTTCTGAGCTTGGTGTAAGGTCAGTGTGATACAGACCCACCAAGAACATGGTAGGTGAAAGCAGGAGAAAGAAGGATCTCCACCCTTCCCAGAAAGGAGAAAAGGCATTGGTCAAAAGCTGATTTCTGCCATTTGACACAGCCATGAGAGACTATAGATCAAGTTAGCTTTCTTCATCTTTCGGTGTATTTCTACAGGCACCCAAATTACTGTTGTTGGGTTCTTTAAATAACAGTTTTCCAGAGCTGTAAAGCATATCTAGTGCACATAAAAGTAATAATTCCAGAATAGTTAGGAGATAACTTGAGAATATCATGTGGCAAAGTTTCTGAAAAAAAAAAAAAATTAAGATATTTTTATATGAATTCATGTGGTATAGCACAGATCATAGTTATTGAGGGTGTAAATTCATATTTAGTGAGTGTGTTAATATGAATAGGATATGAAGAATGTATCTTTTTCTGAAGTTCATGTTTATATTCACTGTTTCTCTGTGCCTGTATGTACAGGATGCTGGAGTATGAGTGTTGTCTCTTGATTTAAAATCTTTCTAAAAGGAATAACATTCCATGTGAAAGAGGCCTTTACCATGAAGTCTATAGCAGAATATTGTCTGTCAAAAAATTTTATATTTCTCTTAAAGTTATTTCATGTCATGTGTTGCGACAAAATAGTTTGTGTCATGGTCCTGTTTGTGCAGAAACAAGTACACTTTGACTTCAATGCCAGATGGTTGATAGATGAAACTTACTCGGAAGGTGATTGGTGCTTCTTTTCCTCTTACTGGTAATCTCTGCAGAGGAGAAAAAATGTTGGAATTCCCGTTTCTCAGGAAATTCGGGTATTTTAACATGTTTTTGTCCCAAACTTCGGATGAAAAGAAAAAATTTACAAAAAATTTTCCAGTGTTCATTAAGGAGTTTCACTTAACCTTCTCCTACTTCCCCATCTTTCCTCCTCAGTCTACTAAGTGTGCTGTAGCTGATACAGTCCTATCAAGTATATTGGGCTTTTGGATCTCTTAGTAGGGCCTTTTTTGTTTTGATTTGGGAGGGTTAAGGGAGCAGTGTGAATTTAAATTTTTTGTGTGTATGTGTGATGTACCATAATTATCTCTGATTTTGTTTCATCGGAGATACCTGAGTTGTATGGGAGAGGGATAGAAATTTAGGAACATAACCTGAGTGCACTTGTGGTACTGCATTTGCTTCAGTCTGAAGAAGACCAAAATGATAAGGGCAATTTTAAGCATGTACTTTAAGGTATAAAAAGAAAAATAGTAGACATTTAAAATCATGAAGTACTAAAGGAATTTTTGTAGTGTATGGAACGTCACCAAGAGGTTCATATGAACTACCATGAAATAACATCCTCTTTGAAACAGTGCATCTGTTCAGAATATAGGGAGGTGTTACACATAGTTTTGCAGCAAAGAATACAAGCCCTACTGCAGGAATCAGTGAAAAGAAAGGATGCAAGTGTAGATACAGTTGGTGTGGAAGGGTGTTTGTGGTATCAGAAGCATTCATTCTGGAATTTACCTAACAGAAAAGGCATATATAATTACTGCATATAATGCAGTAAGTGTGGTTTTAATACAAAGCACAGAAATGCTATAAAGGAAAACAAATAAAACATAGGAAAATAATTCTGATTGTGTCCGATTTAATGATTAAGAATTTTTACAGTTTTGGAAGAGGGAAGTTCTAAGTAACATTAATCAAGTCAGTTAAGATCATGTGCGTGGAAGAGAGTCTACAGAGAAGCTATCAAAGGGGAAGGGAGAAGCTGTTTAAAATAAGCAAGCAGAGAAGCATAATTAAATGTTTGGACAGATAAAGCAAGGAAAAGTAAAAGGATGATAGATCCTGACATTGACAATGTGCAGGTGATACTCCTTAAGGTAGTAAAATACATAGAACTGACCAGGACTTAGAAAAGCTACAATTTCAAAGGTGTGGTAGGAAAACCACAGATACAGAAATGGCACTCAACTGTTGAGATCAGAGGACAGACAGACCTTCTCAGCTGGTTTATGTACAAGTGTGTGCCAGCGTGAACAATCACTCTTGCTGGCATGATTATGAGGGTTGTTTTCTGAACTTTGCTTCAGTAAACCAAAGTGTGTTCTGTAAATATACAGCACAATCTGTATATGCTATAAAATGTGTGTACTCGTTGTCCTCTTTCTGTTTTCCATTTCTGGGATCAGCTCCTCAGTCCAGAAATGCTTTTACTTTCCATTGCTCTTTTAACCTTTGGACAGCATCTCGTGTGTATTTACAGCTTGTGCACAAGAGCTGACTGCAGCTATCTCTATTCATTTGCCAGGCACAACCTCAAAAAGAGACAGGAGCATTCTCTTTCTGGTCTTGTAAGGTTTTTAGGTGTGAGGAGGTATGATTGTTGTTCAGTGATTGTCAAAGCTTCTACTGCAGTTATGAAATGTCATGGTTGTGAAGCTGATTGGTGTGTGTTTGCTTCAGGAGGTAAACCAGCAGGGAGATCAGGAACCTAATAAATGACATTACAGCTCTTCTCACTTTAGATTTCTTCTTGGTGAGGAGAACAGGAGTGAAATTTGTAGAAACCAGTGATATAAATAGAAAACAAAATTAAAAAAAACAAACAACAAAGCAAGAGAAAGTGAAAGCTTGGTACAAAACACGATAGGCAGAAACCAAAGGTAGAATGATGAAGCAACTTCTAATATAATTGGCAAATATAGGGCATCCCTGGGACATGTAAAATACATTTATTATATGGTTGAGTATCTCAGCACAAAAAACTCAGAGGTACAGTTCTAACTCAATTTTGGATACTTAAGATTAGCTCATTTTACAGATTTATGAGTCACTTGATCCTTTACAAAGAAGATAGACTAAGATCCAAAATATACAAAGCACACTTTAAAAAAGAACATTATCCTATAAATTTTGATGTTTAATAAAAGGAATTACAGTTCATCCGATGTTGTTAGTATTTATTCGCTACATCTTATGTAAACTGCTGCCATCAGCAGTGACAGTATTGTGTCAAGGTTTCTGTTAGGAGACAGATGAGCTTATCTCCTGCATGTATTCTGACTTCTCTTCACAATTTTCCAGCTCCATTGCCTTGTCTGTCTTTGGGCTTTCTGTACCATATGTGAAGCCTTTTCCACACAGGGGAAATTGGAAACATGGGAAACATCAAGTGCTTCAATTCATGCTTTTAAGATTACTCCTTCCTAATCATATCTTTTCTTTTCTTTTCACTAGGACATATTTCAAGACATTTGTCCCTCAGTTCCAGGAGGCAGCATTTGCTAACGGGAAGCTTTAGGTAGCTTCGGGCATGGAAACTATACTGGACAGATCCTTCAGCCTGCACATGTCAGCCCAGAAGAAGAATGCCTGGAAATGGGTTGGACTGTCTTGATAGGTGCTTTCTTGCCTCTGAAGTGGTTTTGGTAGCTTCAGTTTTTGAAACAAAGACCTCACTAGCATGCTTAGAACTGAATATTTGATATTAGTCCTGCCCTTTTGTCTGTGCCACCACCATTCCTTTATAGATCTGTTGGATTAAATTTCAAAAGGCGTGTATTGATGTGATAACGCTTTCGTGTGCCAACAATGTCCTGTATATTATGCCTTGTTTCCTTGTCTTCAGATGGTCTAGATTGGATTTTTTTTTTTCCCCCACAGAAATACGATGTGTAATGTGTATATTTAGTTAATATTTTCAGCTTATCCTAAGAAAACATAAAACTGCCGTATGTACCGGGAATGCCTCATGGACTGTACAATGCCATATTCTGCCTTGGAGGTTTGTGTCTCACTGTGGTTGTTACTCTCACAGGTATGGATATGAGTTGCACGCTTCAATTCTCAGTGCCTTTCCAGTTGGTCTGAAGTTAATATGGCAAGGTGTTTGAGGTTTGGTGGTTTTTCTAATCCTTCTGTTGAAAGCTCATCTTATGTGAAATGTTAGGCTTTCATGCTTTGTGTTTATTTCCAGTTGTACAATTCTGGTGTTTTCCTAATGAGCACCCCTTGCCATTACAAAAATGTTCAACTTCTTTAGTACCAACATGCAAGTAACTAGTTATATAAATCAGTATAATAAAATAAAGCTCTTTCATAGATCTGTAATTTTTCCAGGTAAGAGAAATACTGCTAAGAAGCAAACTTTCAACAAAGGAAGGAATGATGTCTTGGAAAATAACTGATGAAACAATGTAGAGTTACAGGTATTTAGCTTAGTGCTTAAGTTCAGCATATCTTCTCTGAAATAGTTGTAAGTGTATATAACTGGAAACATTACCTCCCCTGATTCTGAAATGCCAAATGTAAAATTCCACCTATTCATCCTTTCTTTCCTGCTTGTGTCAGGCGCACCAGTTGGGACTAATGGTCACGATGTCACTTCCCCAATAACTTTGTGAATAGTCCAAGGTACTTTCCAGTAAGGAATAAAATTAACAGAGTATGTTGCTTATAAATGGTATCTGGAAAATGTGCCCTACTTCTGCTAAATACAAGGAACTAAATGAATAGTATGCAGATGATACAGTGGAACTGGAAAACGTTTAATTTTAAATTATGTACTATAGCACCACATGCAATGAAATCTCATCAAGCTACTTGATTGGCAGTATTCTCCTACCCTTTCTACAACTTGTTATTTCACATGAAAAACAGTGCTTTTCAGGGTTTATATTCACCTAGGAAATACAGATGGATTTTGAGTAGTGAAGCTTAATAGTTAAGAATTATGCAAATAATTCACCTCTAGAAACTACAGGTATTTTTAGCTAGTTTGTGGGCAAAATTTAATTTATGTTTAATACTGAAGTTCTTGGCTGAAAATTAAGCTGCAAACAAAATCAGAAACCTTTTTGTAAGTCTGCAGACGAGGCATATTCTGTCCTGTGACCCATCCCTTTGTGTCTCTCAATGCATTATCTGAGGACTGCCAACATTTCCAGAGGTCTGAGCCTGAATTCCCTCTGTGGAGACATTGCATGAGGCTTTTGCCTGCTTAGAGCAGATATGGAAGCTAAAGGTTTCACGTGAACAGCAAAATCATAACTGAACAACCTCATGTGACTGAGAACACACATTGTTTAGTATACTGGGATGATGTCATATCTCTATTTCTTCAGGTAAAAGCCAAAGCCACAGACACATATTCAAGAACAAGCCAGCCTTGTGAATGTGGTGGGAGAAGGAGGGTGGCTAATGAAAAACATTTGTTCTCATAGTGTTCGAAATCTGATAGAAGCGATTTCTACCCATCTTCAAAAGCTGTAAACCAAACCCTCAAGTTGCATCAGTACATTCCTGGAATCTTACATTTTATACCTGTGTCTTTGATTCAGTGTTGTAGTGTTGCCTCATCCCTACACAGTGATGTGGTCACACACAGATCACACAGTTTGTGCTTTTATGTATGTGATTGCCCAAGTGGCACTAGTTTGTTTTTATTTATCTTTTCAGAAGTTACCATGATTCAAAGGCTAGCAATTGCAAAATAGTTTGAAAAGAGGTCCACTTGTCAGAATTTAGATTTATTTTCAACCAAAACAGCATCTTTCACCTCAGTCCTAGTAATTTTGGACAATGAATTGCTTTATTATTAAAGGACTAAGAGTTTTAGAAGCCATGTAAGAAAATACTTTGAGGGTACAAAAAGCCTAAACCAACAATTCATTGTGTTGAATTCAATAATTTCACCAGCTTTTCACTAGCATACATAGAAACAAATCAATCATTTCAGTCTAATGTTAACATCATGCTACAATCGGTAGCATTAAAAAAAAAAAAGTAAAAAAGATGAAGAACTGTACTGCTTGTGTTTAAGATAAAGTCTGCAAGCATATCAATTTTTAGATTAGAAGAAAGGGCATTTTTGTTACACTTAATGAACATTTTCTTTCTTTCAAGGCCACCCTGCGCTCTTTGACCTACTCAGTATTTTATGGATCTCCTTCTAATAGTTCTCAGAAGAAGTATTGGGTATGTTAGCTCTTCAAATGGGATATTGAGAGGAGACACACTGAAATGACTGAAAGCTTCTCTCCAGAAGGAGAATTCCCGTATAAATACTACATCAGAAGAGAGGGTTAGTTTGAATAATTTTATATCAAACCAAGTATTCACTGAAGGCATTTAAGTTAGCCACAAAAGTTGGGATCTAATGAGTTGGAGTTATTTCTGATATCTCCTGTTTTGTGATAATTTCCATTGTGGCCAGTTTAACAGCGCTGAGACTCTCAGCGCTTCCTTCCCTATTGTGTGATATTTGCAATTGAAGGGAGCAGTCAGACCGAGGCTATTTTCCTTTGTTTATGAGAACCACAAAATGTAGGAGAAAAATAGCAGTGTTGCAAATGTATCAAAAAGCTGAACTCTACTCTGTCATGGTTTTGACTGAAAGAACGCAGTAAGTCTCGGGTTACTACGCCCTGCTAATGCATAGTTTTCCAAAGGTCCTTAAATCACAAACTTAGAATAAAGCCTTCATTCATCTGCATACATAATCCACTGTGCTAGAAGTAATACCAAATCTTATTGATTCAAAGTCAGACTTTCTGTGAACTTGCTGGAAAGACTGGACAAACAGCTGGAAGAATAAATAAAAATTAACTATACCGTACGTCGTTTGGCCTTCATTGATCTTTCCATTGTGCTAACCACTGTATTGTTTGATTGGCGCTTTCCATTTGCCGAATCAGCACATTTTCATATTGTCACTGTCGCTGAACATCTTCCCATTCATAAAGAGAATAAACTTGAGTCAGTTTTTTGAGAAGCGGTCATTGCTGGAGTTGGCACGGATCTCCTGTGCATTGTTAAACCCTTCCTAGGCATGTTTCTCTGTGTGTTTCTCTGTTTATTTCCTTACTGTCATCCAGTCTGGAACCTATAGCAATAAGCATCTTTGGTGAATCAGTCAGTGCATGAGATTTAGGCATGAAGTGCAGTACTTTTAAGTCTCATTTCAGGTGGTTTTACATACACAGAGACTTCTTACCTAGGAAAGAGAGGATTAAATCTTGAGTACTCTTCACTGAGCAGTGCCCCGTAATACAAGGCTGGGGATTTAGCAGAGCTCAGAAACCTGTTCAAGTGATGAGTAGGGACTGCAGCTTACACATCCTTCTGTGTCAGTACCCTTAACCAGAGAAGCTGCAGGCAACAGAAACCTGTAGCAGCATGTGAGAGCCACCAGTGCAGGTCTGAAATACACTTCTAGTACCTTGTCTGTGCAGCAGTGATAGGTGGAAATAAAGGGACGAGTCCTTTGTCAGTGCAGAAGGGGAGTTTCTCACCTTTGTAGCTTTGTGAGAAAGGTGTGCTGCAAGGACATAGCAAGCTTTGGACACAGCTTGTGACCATGATTGTTAATTATGGGGTACTGTTCCCTGCCCTGTGAAGCAAATGAAGTCTGTGACCAAACAGCTGCCAATGAACACTCTTCACTGAAGTTACTTATGTGTCTGTAATTGGTGTATTGTAACACTCGTTAAAACTAAAAGTTACACTTGCTTCTTAAATGTCACTGAAAATCTCTTAAGTCATCTCCTTTTCAGTTCTTATTTTCAGGTGTTTGTCCTCTTCTGGGATAATTTTGCTCCATCCTTACTAGTTACTGCTATTTTTAGCAAACTTGAGGTCTTTCTTTTAACAAGGCAACAAGTTGTATGCCAACATCTTGTGGGCCTACATTAAGTATAGAGTTATTTGCTGTAAAAATATGTAGAAACTGGTTTTTATTTACTAAGCCAAGTGTTGTGTTCTCCATAACAGAAGAATTCTGAGGAAAGGCTATTACCAGAGCAGAGAAGATAATCATGCTGATGGCACTGGGTACACATTTTTGTACCAAATCTTCATTTAATTTCCATGTTAGCAAATTAGTAGGAGCAAAGTGTATTGTCCTTTACTGAAGGCAGCCTGCTCTTAAATAAAACATTGATCAGGCACTATCTTTTCATGTTTATACTTTGCATCAATAGGGTTTGCCACATGGGGAAAGCCAGTAGAAGTCTGAACCATGTCTATCAACAGTGCAGGGGGTTTTAAATATTTTAATTTACTGATTTCTGTAGATTCAGAGAATAATTTCAAACTCTGTTCTGGGGGAAAGTAAACAGCACAAATATCAGAAACATGCAAGTAATTTTAGCTATGTAGGAAATAAAAATGTGGCAGTCTAAGTAGTAATCTGCAAGAACTCAAGGGTTCTGCCATATATTTCTAAGCATGTGCCCAGAAGAGCCACGGCGTGTAGGTGATTTTAGTCCTGCTTTTCTTATTCTATTCCCTGTCTTATGTTAAATACTCAAGTCTTGGTTCCAAGGCACTGCACAAACACCATTTTGTTAAAATGGTAGTTACCAAGCAAAACGGCAAGGGGAAAGCCAGAATTGGCTGCTGAAAATAGGTCTTAAATCATCAAGAAATCAGAAAGGAAGCAAGGTTTGGCGCCTGCCCTGCCACTTGCTGAGTCTACAATACATGGGCCTTTAAATGTGCCCCCAGTACAAAATACAGGAGGTTTCTCTTGCAGTGCTAAAGAATAAATGCAGTTTTAAACAACAGGAAGTAAAGCAAGCAGTTCATTGCAAAATACACGCTACAAATCGAATGTTATTTGTGTCTACAGCTCCCCATGTTTCTCCTGTCACCAGGAAGGGTGAAGAATTAATGCCTCGTGCTGCAGCTGCCCACAGTGAAAATTGATCCTTGAGGTACTCCATGTGTTCATCAAACACAAGTTAAACCCTAGAGATGCTTTTGCTGTCTCTGAGGACGGCAACGCAGTACCAGGGAACAGCAAATCTTACACTGTCAGGGGTTTCTGTTCCACTGCTGCTCTGTTTCAAGCCCTTGATTTGGGTGGGGCAAGTACTCCGTAAGCCTTCAAGCCTGCCAGCAGACAGGGTACATTTTATTTCCTTGTTGTTTATTTAAAATGGTTCAAGCTGATCCTAATTTGACATCCTGTTTCCCTTATTCCACTGTCCCTTTCAGCAAAATTTTTTCAGTACTTGTTTAAAAACCAGAGCTGTCGAGGTTATTTGTGTCTTTTGAAGGGGATGTAGCACTGGTGCGAGAGCAGCAGCTCGAGGTTGGAGCCGTGTGTTTCTTCTCTGAACTGCAGCGTCAGCAGCAGCCCAGGCGTCGCACACCCCTCCCAGCAAACTTCACTTGAACTGGGTCTGACAGGCTGGCAACCTGGGGTGACAAAAACCCAGAGCCATTTTTTGCTTTTCCTCAGAGGACCAGTGAAAGGGCCTCCGCTGGCTCAGGTGCTGTGTGTAGCCTGTGAGATCCTGACTGCAGCAGATAATGGGCTTTGGTTGCTCATCAGCTGGGACTGGGTTCGTTTTTGTGCCCAGCACAGGAGCTGTGCCAGAGGGGAATGCCACCCTGCTGATGCTGCTGAAGCCAGGCATTTCCTCTTACTGCCTTGATAGGAAAAGGCAGCTGCAAAATCCAGCTGCAGCTCAATACAGCCCTGCCAGCTTGGGGCGATTTCTTGTGTGTTTTGGCCAACTGAGCCTGCTCTCTGTTCTTCTGTTCTCGCAGAGAGCAGACTCTACAGAGAACTTTCTCCTTGTATCGTCCTAGAGGCGCGTAAAAACTCAGTGGCTGTCAGTAACCAGCTTCCCATATGAACTCTTCTATCCTTGTTAAGAGAAGGGGAAGCAAAATGTCCAAATAAAAATCTGTATGGTAGAAATAGCTTGTTTCTTACAAATCTTTGGTTCTATGGCTAGTTTCAATGCTTCTTTTTATCACTGCTCTCTGATGAAATAGACACTGTTGACGTGCTGTGTTTCCTGGACTTTCTGCATTCATCTCTGTGTCCCTTGTATCCAGTAGCTGCCATGTCTCAACACACCCATTTGCATCTTGACCACAGGGGAGCTCTCAGGCAGCCCACAGGTGAACCAGGAGAGAGGATGGCATCTGCTGGTTTCAGCAAGAAAGAGGTGAGTTTGGGTGAATGAGTTTGGACTGTGAGAATCTGGCTCATCTTCCTCAGAGCACCCACAGCCCTGGTAGCCAAGAAGAAATAACAGCTTCTGTCTAATGGGGTCAGATAGTAAATGGAGCCGTTTCCGCACGATAGTGACTGGTGTATAATTATACACTGGGCCGTGGCGTGTCTGGTCCTAATAGCACCCAGGACTCTTGGGAGTGACTCAGCTGCTGCTTGGGGCTAATTATGGGCAGGTTGCACCAAAAACCCCCACAACTTGATCCTGCCTTCCTCTCTTCCAGTGGATGGGTGTTCAGCAGCGACCTGGATTGCTCATACAAAGCTGGGTAAATGCCTGCTCATGAGGAAAAGCCTTTTCAAAGCAAGGCTGCAAAGAACACTCAGAGGTGCCTGGTTTGAGGAGGCAGTGGTGTCTGTCAGGACATTACTCAGGCGAATCCAAATCCCTGTCTCTGGCATTACCCATTGCTGGAGTACTTTGTAAGAGACATTCAAAAATAATCTAATTGCTTGGTTTGTCATGCTTGCTATGGATGGCAGGAGTATTTCTTTTGCATTTGTCATGGCCATTTTGTTGAATTGGGCATTATTTGTATTGTGGTGCTTTAAAAATGGATCATGGGTCATGGCTCTTTTCAGAAATGAGCTGTGGATTCAGCGCTGTGATGCACTCTGGCAAAAGGGTCCCCACATTAGCTATACTGTGTGAAGTGTTATTTATGTTCCCTGCCCCTGAGATTCTTTGGAGCAGGCTCAAGAAGCAGGGTAGTTAATTCAGGGAAAACACTTAGAAGGTGATGGAGGTTACCAGCATCACTTTGTATAGACCCTGATCTTTGCTGAGACCTTATACTGATTTTAAAGCATATACCTTAAAGAAACATCAGAAGTGTCTCTCTGTGTCTAGTGTTGCATACACAGGATTAGGGAAGTTGCCAGAAGCTGTTGAAATTAATTTGCAGGGAGTTTCATGACTGTTTCCTGCCAGCTCTATTGGGTTGTGTTTTTGAGGAAGAGTTACTAAAAATTCTGCCTCGAGAAGTGACACCATCAAATGCACAAATCTCCAGGATACCAAGCCCACAGCAGAGAGCATTTCCACAAAAGCATGCAGTCCCACTGTGGAAGCAGTGCCCCCCAGAGGCTGGGGCATCTCCCTGGAGATTTGTTCGCCAGGAGTAGGAAAAGCCACGTTGGTCCTATCCAGGAACCGGAAATAGTCCTGCTTCACGCAAAATGTTGGACTAAATGACCTGAAGAGAAACCTCTCAGGCAACTTGGACATGGTTTTATTAATTTTTTAATGCCTGTGATACAGATCTAAGCACAACCAGATGCTACCTCCTTTAAAGATTGTTCAGAGGCAATAGCACTTGGAAACAAAAGGAAGAGCATAAGTGGTGAGATTTCGTAAGTTTATTGTTTCTAACCATTTTTAGACCTTAGAAGTGCAAAACCATAAAATTTAAATAAATTCAGTACTTTTTCAGTCACTCACTTATGTTCGTTGGCATGGCTGCAAAACTGTGGCTGATGTTTGTACAACACAATGCTCTTAAGTAACTGCTTAAGCTAATTCTGAGCAGAGCAGCTCAAAGACTTGTTGATGCACTATATATGTATTGCATCATCCCTTCATTTTTATGAAAGGTACCTTGATGTTGCTTTGAAGAAAAACTGTGTTTGGATTTGAGAGTGGGCTGGGCCTCTGGAGCCAATGCTCCTTGTGTACAAACGAGATGCTTCTTCAGGGAGGAGCTAGGGCTAGGAACTGGTCCAACCTGCGTTGAATTCTGGTTGTTCAGACCATTTAAAGAGCAGTTCACAAACAGGAAAGAGTTAAAACTGAGTGAAATTAGCTGCTTTGTGGGCCAGGGTATCCCAGCCCCGACTGGCAATTGTGGCAAGAAGTCCTGTGCGTGCCAACCTGAGGGGCCTGTTTGCAGGGTAGTTAGCTTTTACATAATGACATCTTGCTATAGGAAAATAAGATTTGTTTTGAGGTTTGTCTTTGCACCTTGTCCTGCCACTCAAGATTAAATCTCTCAGACAAAACAAGCTGTTTGGGAGGCGGACCAAGAATGTCTTTACAGTGAAGAAAAATAAAAACACTCAGCCAACTGTGATTAACTATTGAATGCAATACACTCCCTGGGTTTTGTTTATTTGTAGACTGTAGAAAAAGCTCACAAACGATGCCATGCTTTCAGTGTGAAAACGCTTCAGCCTCTGCATCCCTCTGTTGCTGGGGGAAGGAAGGGATTTTGTCCAAGCTGGTTGGGGGGCAGGGGGGGCGGCTTTCATTTTTTTTAATTTCTAGAAGTGTTGTTTATTTGATTTTGCAAAGGCAATGTACTCAGTTTCCTCTCATTGTGCATTTTCCTGCCTCCAGCTGTTTACACCTGAGCTGGGCTTTGGCCCTCTCCCCTCTTACTCCACTGGGCAGGACAGGCTGAGAGCACCCAGCTCAGGCACAATGTTGCCAGATGCAGTGGCATGCACAGAATCCTGCTGTCTTCCAAATGCTGTCCAGATGAGCACAGGGAGAAGCTGTCATTAAAATCAAAACAAAAAACAAGTAACAGAAATAAAACAAAAAAACCCAACAAACAAAGAAACAAATAAAAGACAAAAAAAATGCTTGTGAGCAATTGCTTATTGCTTGCAGGCAGCTCTGGGCATCTCCAAGCTTTGAGGCAACCTCTGGAAATGACAGTGAACAAGGAGCCCAAGCCCTTTGCAATGTGCTTCATTTGTGTATTTACCTGCTCATGTTAGCAAATGACAACATCCAGGTGTACAGCCAGTTTTAGGTTTCAGGGAAGGGAGAGAAAGTGTGTGCTGGCAGCCCAGAGGGGGAGGGAGCAGTGCTGGCACTGTGCTGCTGTGGGTCTGGAACGGCACTGCTGGCTATTGTGTTTGTGCAGTAAGGGCTGAAGGTGGAGGTGAGTACGTGGAATTGTGCAGGATTGCTCTTCAAGGTCAAGGAAATGCAGAAAGTAAACAGTGTTAATTGGTAAAGAAAAACAGGGTTATTAAGACTCCTTTGGCTCCAGTTTTCTAAATTGCAGGAGTCAAGGCATTTGTATTTTGTCATTAACTTATTAGTGCATCTTTAAATGCAATGCAGGAGAGGTCTGTTGGGAATTTTAACATTTAAAGCTGTGCTTTCATCCCTCCGCTGCATACAGACATAACTGAGCTCTCTAAAGGAAGGACCATACAGTGCAGCTTCTTAACATTTGTTGTCAATTGTGTTCAGATTAAAGCACAGGCTCTGCAGTGGTGCCTTCTGGCATCACAGCACCACACGTTTCACGATGAAGGCAGAATCAGGGCTTCTCAGTCCCAACTGCCCAGGTTGGGTCTTCATCACTTAAGCAGTCAGACTGAAAAGGGGACAGTCTTAACAACAGAACAGACAGAAATAGACAATGAGATTTGGCCCAGGTTCTTATTTAGGAGCCAGTTGCCTTCTACGAAATGTGAGCAGTATACAGTTGTTTAAATGCAGGATCAGGTGCTCCTCTGGTACAGCTTTATTTCTCTGGCTTGGGCTAGAAAGTCTTTTGGTCCATTTACTGCAGGTGTGATCAGGACACACCTGTATGAACAGATATGTCAGGGTTTGGTTTTTTGTGTGGCTTTTTTTTCTTTTCCCTTTCACTTCTAGCGCTGTTTAGCTTATTTTGTTGACAGAAAATATAAAGCCCGTTCTGGCCACTCCCTGAAGTCATGGGGAGCAGTCTGCCAAATTAACTCTTCCCATCATTTTACTGTGTGACTCTTTAAAAACAAACCAGGATCCAAACCCCACTGCAGCAGTTTCTGTGCATGTGAGCAGCAGAACAGATAATATCTAATCACCCTCTTTGCCAAGGCAAGACAGCAAGAAGTTCTTGCTTTATAACATTAAAAATGCTTTGTAGTTATATAGGACTTTTCATGTGAGGACATCAAAGTGCAGTACAGGTATTAATTAATTAATTAGGTTTCACAACACCCTTGTGAAGTATTTGTGTCCATTTTACAAACAAGGGACTGAGGCAGAAAGCAAGGATGTGATTTGTTCAGGACGCTTGGTGGCAGGACAGGAGCCAGGCCCAGCCATGCTACAGCCAGCAGCACCGCTCCCACCTGTTCTGGGGCAGACGTGTCCAGTCTCAGTGTCGGAGTGGGAAAGGCTCCATCCTCAACCTGAGTCTCTCCTGCCTCATCCCACTGGTATTGCCTGGGAGCAGATATGCTGGGAAGGGCAGTGCAGAGACTGCCACTGCCCTCGCTCTGTCCCTGCAGCTGCCTGGCCTGTGCTCGAGCTGGCACATCCCGTCCCACAGCCCAGGAGGGCAGCGTAGGAATGGCACAAGGCTGAAGGTAGTGCTCCTCCCCGAGAGACTCAGGGCTCTTCACCCCACTCCATCACCAGCACAGCCATGCCCTGAGTTAGCGAGTGTGAGATTTCAGTCCTTTAGACTGTTGCTAAGAGCTGGAAGTTCCTTGACACTGGTTGAGCATAGGCAGGGTTTCCCCAGGAGCTCGCTGTCAACCATGCAGGCATCACCCACCTTGGCTGGCACCACGCAGGGCCAGGATGCTTTTTCCCCTGCCTCTTGGGAGGCTCCAGCTGATGCCAGTTGTGCTCAGCACCCCTCTCCCAGTCACCTGCAGGAATGGGCCCTGTGGGAGGCACCAGTCCCTGCCGGTCTTGTCAAAAACAAGGAAGCAAAGAAGAAGCTGCCACCACGAGTCTCACATGGCTGAGAGGAGCCACCATGCCAGCAGAGCTCCTGAGGACTTCCCTTCAGCTCCAAGCAACATGCCCAAACCCAGTAGGAAAAGGGACAGTGCCCAATAGCTCTACCTGCTATAGTCACAAAACCTCCCAGTGGGCAGCAGAAGCATGCCTGGGAGAGACAGGTTTGGGCAAGGGAAGCACGTGGGGCTGGGGCTGACAGAGAGTGGCTGGACTGGAAGCCTCTTTCCCAACAGGAGGAAGGTAGGGGAACTCTTGCATGCTGCTGCTCAGCCATCCTGCTCCAGCAGCAAGGTATCCTGGCCTCTCAGGAAACTGCCCCAGAGCTCTTTGATCACCAGAGAGAATAATGGAAAAAATTTGATTTAATAGAGGTTAAATTAACATAGATTCCATTGGCTAAGTGGGGGAAATCTTAAAATAGAAGATGTTCCTTAAAAAAAAAAAATTAAGACCAGATGAGCCTTGTCCAACTGAGAAGCATGAAATGTTCTTCTCCGCATGTTGTGGTTATTTTGTAATAACCATGCATTACACTGATATGCCCATGTAATTGCATGCAGGGAGAACAGGAGTAGTGTGTAGTGTAGAATTGCCAGACACCATCAGCTACCGTGAAGTAAAGCCTATTCATAGTGGTCCACGTTCTTCTGATACATCAGTATTTCCCTTCCTTGTATCATTTTGCTGACTAAGACCTCTTTCTTTTCCCCCTCCAAGTTTTGAACCCATAATTTTGAAGACCATCTCATTTTTTCATTCAGTCTCCTTGAATCCTTAATGCTTAACTGACTAGTTTGTAAATGAATGATGCCAGAAGACACCATAGTATCAACTTTCAGCTCGCCTTGTTCTCATCCAAATTTTTGATGTTTTGACTGAACTGAAATGTGGAAATTCCTCTAAAAGCATAACTTAAAAAAAAAAAAAAAAAAAAGACAACAAATACAGTTTGCCAAGGTATGGTCTTCAGGCCCCAGTTCAAATACAGCATTTAAGCACTTGCTTAACTTACTAATTGAAGTCAATGGGATTTCAAGCACTTTGCTGAAATAGAAGATTCTGTGGACAAGGTTTGTGCCAGTACATTTGTAATACAGAAATAAAGTGGTGCCAGGTTTATTTTGGCTCTGGGTTTCTTTGTGGTGGTGATTGACAAATCCACAGAATTGGACTAAAACCAGAGAGGTGATGACTATAAGAGAAGTGATGACAAGAAATAATAAATTTTGAACTGGCAAACACTTTAACTTGGGCAGACTGAAAACCTCTACGTAAGGGAAGAAACAGGTCCATTTATGCTGATAAATGCACTCTTTTCAGGAAGACCTCCAGTTAGCCAGCAACTAATGTGCTGGGACAGCTAAAAATTTTGAAGTAAATCCTTTTGTAAGTGGTGTAACTGCACCAAAGTTTTTGGAAACAGACAGGTTTACATGACACAATAGTCTAGTCATATAATCTTATAATCATTTTGAAAAATAATCATTTCCTGGAGAAAAAGTTTTATGCTTTTGCATTGCAGGCAATAGGATGGAGCTCAGCATGGTAAGGGATTTCGTGTCTGTTGCTGGAGGATGTCCAAACCCACCCCACTAACCAATAAATCACTACCTAATTGAAAAGATTCACAGAAACAGATTACAACATCAAGGATGGAACCAGTACAGTAGGAATTAGACTGACAGTGTCCATACGTAGGGTGTGGTATCAAAGGATGATCTTACAGCCTGCCCCCACTTGCCCTTCTCCCTCTTCTTCCTCCTCCTGCTTCTCCTTGCTGCCTGATCACTCCCATCATCGTTCTGCCAGCTCTAGTGCATACCTGGTCACATGGAGTTAGTTCAACTCACTAACCCAGGAAAAAAAACATTAAAAAGCAAAAGAAAAGAAAAGAAAAAAAAAGACAAATAAAAAAACCCCAGCATTTTTCAGTTAGGTTTTTTTTTCCTGTTTTAGTGAGTTGACTCATTACAGTTCCATTAGACAATGCTAGCGGGTAGAGCATGGCTGGGGGAAACCTTAGTCCTGCTATGGACACAGGCAGTTATTCTGGCTTTGGCCACCTCATGATACCTTGACTGTGCCATGGCAATTTCCACTTTACTGACACAGGACGACATGGACAAGTTATTGCCGGTACATCAAAGACCTGGAAAAAATTAATCAACAGCACCTCCGAGCTATTAGGCATAGACTGTAGTTAGATAAAATCATAAATAATGAAATCTCATAAGGATGTTGCACAACAAGTATTGAAGCAAAGCTCATAAAACTCTTTCTTGCTGCATTTGAGCCTTTTCCTTCCACAGAAGACATCGTTTTCTAAAAGTGATTTTTTTTTTCACATAGCAAACTCCTGCTGGGCAGAGGCAGGAAGGGCCCCAGCCCATGTGATGTCAGGATAAATATGTGGGAAGCCAATGCAGCAGAAAATCCAGCCAGAGGAATGTCTGGTGCAGAGCGAGTGGAGCAGGCTGGCTGCCTCTCCCACCATCCTGTGAGGTGCTGGGCTCCGGCCGTGGCCAGGGCTGGGTGGGAGGGCAGCGTGGGTGAGCTGCACAGGCTCAGCCCAAGGTGTGTCTCCCGCTCACTCACCTCTGGGGGAATGGATCCCAAAACGCATGTTCCCGTCCCAAGGGTACACTGAGCAAGGTGAAATGGATGGGCCTGTCTATCTGATGCAGAAGCAATTAGCCTGGGCTTTAATGAAGGATTTTAGCATCTGAGTGTAGGAAATCTTAACAAAAGACCTTTGCATTAGACTCTGCAAATTTGTTGTAAGCAACAAGTAACGAGAGCAGATTTAGAGATAAAGATAATGAAAAACACTGCATTCTCTTGCCCAAAAGCCTACAAATCAAGACCTTGGCTCTTCTCTGCAGAAATGCGCTCAGATGTAATTGGTAACAGGCCACACCGATCTGAAACACTCAGTCGAGCTCAGTTTGCAATGGCTTGGGTGAGGAGGTTTCTAGAACTGAAGAAGAGGCTCTCGCTTTCCTAATTAAGTGATCAGTAACTGTGCCACCATCCTGCCTGTCCATTTTATCCAAAGCTGCCTGGGATTTGGCAGCAATAGAACGTGCTCTCAAGCTGTGCGGGTGAGGAGGCTCCTGTGGGCCACCACTATCTGCACCCTGGACAGGCGAGGGGGGTCTGGGGCAGGGGACTTGGGGTGGCAGAGCCACAGAGCAGAGGGCCCTCTGCATGGGGAGGAAGAGGAAGGGCCTGGGGCGGAGGCTGAGGGTGTGCTGTGAGTGTTTCCACCCCACACACAGCACACCCACATCGGCTCCCCTGCTGGGAGACCACCCCTGGCTTTGCTCCACGTGGGGAGGAGCTCCCATCACCTCCAGCCCAGCCATGATGAGGATGCTCTGTGATGAAGAAGAGTCATGTATTCAGTTTCTTCACTCTGGGCAGTGTTCATGGCACAGAGCCCCAGCTGTGGTGGCTCTGTTTGAACTCAAGAGGCCAATTAGCTGTCCAAAAGACAATTCACAGGAAAGCTATGCTGGCATAAGACAAATCATCAGTTTACCACCATCACACACCTCATACAGATATTCTTCAGTTTAACTGCCACTGCTGTGTAAAGTGCTTATTTCAAAGTGAAAAGGCTGTTTTCATCCAGAACCGTCCAGAAGACGTCATAGTGCTGTAATTATATCAGTAATAAACAGTGAAGCTGCCATGGAAAGAGGAGTGAACACAGCAAGGAGTTCTGCAGGGTGCCAGTGCCAAGCCAGATCAAGGCAATAGAATTTATAGCTGCTATTATCTGCGTGAGGTATATTTATGACTCCCCTCCCCATTGCTCTGATATCTTCAAATCTCACAATATTTGTATATTCATTCCCACAACATTCCTGTAAGTAAGGAAATTGCAAACAAGAAGCCCAGTATTGGAGCCTCTTCATGTAACATGGAGCAGGGTTTGGAAGATGGGGAAACATGAGAGACTTTCAGCAGTTACTGATACATCCATGAAAATTAACCAAACAATGTGATGTAAGTAGTTGGGCTATCTACAAGGTAAACAGCTAAATTCCTCTGGGTTGGGCTGTGCAAGGGTTCAGACTAGATGGTGACAGTGAGTCTTTATCACCTTAAAAATATACCTGAACTTGCAACCAAAGCAACCCTGATCTGAGACTCCTTGACACCAGATGGCTGGAGCCATAGGAAAATGAGTGTTCCAAGCCCTGAGATTCATAATAGGAAGGGAAATGAAAAGCACGTTTTTATAAATGAAGGTTTGATCATTTGAGGTTTTAAATAATATTTGAATTCTGTCCCTCATTCCTCAACACCTGGTTTATTACACATTACTTTCAGAAACTACTAATCTCATATAAAATAGCAGAAGATACTGCTACAGGATACAGGATCAATGAAAGAGCATTCCTTTTCTGTTACTCAGGAAGCTTGCACACTGATACGGGGAGTTTATACTTTCATGTCATTTTTGCCTAAATGTTTTGCTGTGACATAGATTTCATTGTATTCCAAAATGAAAACAACATTTTTTATCCCCCTGTTCTTCAAATGTGATCTTCTAGGGGAGGACACCCTTGAGCAGAGTCCAGCAGGCTCAGCCAGTGTGCAGTCTGAGACTGTTCTCTGCAGGAGGCTTTGCAGTCTGGCAACTGCTGCTGAGAATTCCTCCCTCTGTGCCTGTCCTTGGGTCCTGACAGTTGTTCTTGGGCAAGTTTGGCCTCAGTTCTCCACACTGTTCAATAGCAATAATTATTCATACTTACTTCGGTGTGCTTAATTAATATTTGTAAAGCACTTTGAGATCCTTGGATGAAAGAGTCTGTTGACAGACAAAATGCTTCTGTGGTGACTGTCAAATTAAGGTCCTCTGGGCTTCCTCAGCAATTGAAGAGTTAATTAGCTCATGCCAGGAACCTGCCAGCCCCAGCAGAGACAGAGTGCCGGGTATGAAGGTGCCCATCCCTGGCCTTTCCTCACTGGGGCAGCTTTGTTGAAGGGATTCCTTCCCTATTCGTACTTCTTAGGAGATAATGTCCTTGTAGTGCACACATGCACATTGCATCTTCCACCTGGTTGTGTTGTAACCGTTTTCCTCTCCCTGGTGTGTATCCCACATCCTGGACAGGGGGGAGGTTGGTGTCAAGCTCCTGCTGACGGACCTAGGCTGGGTCACTTTCTCTCCACACTTTGAGGGGCACAGCTCATCCCCTAGGCAAATGCTTTTATCCACAGGTGAGAACCTTTCCAGAGCCCAAGAGGCTGGTGCTGGAATGACGGGCAGGGGAATGAGCTGAGCTCTTCAGTGAAGGAGGTGCTGCCCAGCTGCCAGCAGGAAACCAGCTGCGTTTCCTGGGCAGGTCCCAGCGTGGTAAGGCACATGGGAGGAAGGCACCCATGAGTAAACCCTGCATTCATCAGGCATAGCATATCTCTATATAAAGACAAGGGAACCCTGTGCCTCCCTTGGCGACCCCATCCTTGAGCACCACACAGGAAATCAGAAATGCTTTTAGCAAAGGGGAACCCAGTCATGGTTTTGGCCAGACACCACAGTTGTACTCTCAAAGCTGAGATGAGCAAAAGGCCACAATGTAGTTTGCCTTTGCAACCTTTGCCCTTCCCCACCTCATCACTGCTTCGGGTGGGCAGCACTCAGGGGTGGTGCCTGGAGACCCCACTCGCTGAGGCTCACTCAAGGCTGAAATGGCTCATGGAAAGCACCTCAGGTGCTGTATGGGCAAAACCTCACCTGAGGAGTCACAGCATCGTGCTTGTACTAGTTCAGCTCAGCAAGGGGCTGCAGAGGGGAAAGTTGTTAAAGCCTCGGGATGACTTGTGAGAAAAGAGGAGCCATCCTTGCCAGAAGAGGCATAGAGAGGACCAAATCCGGAGTGGGTGGCAGCAGCTGGGCTCCCTGATTTGCAGTCCATCTCCATGTCAGCAGCAGCACCCTTCACTGCAGCACCAGCAGCCTGGCTGGACAATGCTGCCCCATTCCCCACTGCCTCTGTGAAGGTGATGAGAGCGGCTGTGTTTGCACAGGTGATGGCAGTTGTTTACCTTCCGTGTCATTTTTTCCTAGGCTGGTTGCTGGTTTCCTTTCTGAGCTCTCTCAGTGTGCACTAACTCAGCCTTGTGCTGCCTGTGTCCAGCACAACCGAGCCTGCCTGCCTCTTGTTTCACAGTTTTCTTCTCAAGTGCAGCTATTACTGGGCTGGTGTTTGCCATGGCAGAGCATGGTGCCCTCTTTTCCTGCACGGACCACGGACGTCCCTGGCAATGTCCCCTCAGGGACATCTTCCAGCTGAGCACAGAAGGAGGCACTGAAAGGCACGCCAGATATTTCACTCCTGTTGCTCTCCAAGAGTATTTAAGAACACAAAGTGCAAATCTGGCACTCAAAGTCCTTCTTTCTGACCAGCTTTCACCTGGGAAAAATCCCCAAACAAAATCAATCATTCCTTTCCCTGGGTAGGAAATACTGCAGTTTGACTCATGGGATTTTAGACCGCACTTTGAACGCGTATGTTTACCAAAAGGCAGCATCTTGTGCCTCAGCTACGTGCCCTTTGAAGCAGCGTGGGGAAGGGAATGTGAAGGTTTCTTAGAACATTAAAAGTAGTAGTGAAAGTCACAGGGCCTTTTTCCTTTATAGAATCGAAGCCGAATTTGAGCAATAACCCTTCTGATGTCTCCAGGGGGAGGAGATGTGACGTCTTGAGGTAAACCACACATCCCGTAACTACCACTGTGCCATTCGTGAGTGCTGCCTCGCTACAGAAGTGGCAGAATTGCTTTTCAGCAAAAGTCACCACGTTTTCGAGGGGAACAGTTCCAGTCAGAGAAAGACCGGGCAGAGGGGAGAAAGAAAACCCAACCGCAATAAAGCAGCCATTGAACCTGAAAGGAAAAAGACGTCAGCATCTCCGGCAGGGGCTCTCCTTTTTTCCTGGTATATCCGCGAACCATAATTATGTGGAAAGAAATCGTGGGTGGGATTGGCTTACTTACTGACAAGCTGAACTTTATAACCTAATGCCGTGACGTTGTGAGGGAAGAAGGTTTGGTTCACCCATCTCGTGGGACCTGCAGACTCAAGGAGACGGCTCAGGGGTGGGCACCCACCTGCACGTGCTCATTAGCTTTTGTACAAGGGATGGGGTTGAGGCAGAGCCGGGAGTGAGGCTGCTGCTTCCCAGTTGGGTGAGCCAGGGGGTGGCAAAAATTCAGGAGCAGATGGCCAGGGAGAGCAGAGGAAAAGTCTAACTGCCATGTGAGTTGAACTGCATTCCATCTACTTTACCAAGAGAGATCTTGGAGGGGTGCAAAGCTCAGGCAAAGGACAATTTGGAGCTCCTGAACTCCTCAGTAATTCAAAGGTGTGCAGGGACTTAGGCAGGAGAGCCTGAGGGAATGCTGGTGCTGAGAGCTGCAGGTGAAGACTGGAGGACTCTTGCTGTAGTGTTTGTACCCTGCAGAACCTGAGGTGAACAGTGCAGTTTGTTGAAATCCTAAATCATTCTGAAGTGACCTGGTTGGGACACACAGGAAGGAAACTGGAACCAACAGAAGGGAGCTGGAGGATCTTAAGCACCTAGAGGTCCAGCCTGGAGGCAGACACAGTGCTGTCCCAGACCTCCCAGGTTCAAATGTCACAGCAAGGCAGCTGCTAAGAGTCCAGCTGAGGGTTGGACCTTAGGAGAACTTCTCAAGCCCTTGCGAGGTCATCTCCACGCCCACCAGCCTAAATCAACATTAGCATAACGGTGAGGTGGCTGAGGAATGACTGTAGGCAAGGTCTGAGGTGTGCACCTGGTCTCTCTCCAAGTCTGTGACTGAAATAGAAGTCTCAGTATGTCTGCAGCTGAGGACTGAGGTGTGCAGTCCAAGTAAAGTAGGAATGTACAGCTCTGGAATGGCATAGAGAGCTATGGGTTTATTCTTTGCTGAGGAAGTACTTACCACCACTGGCTGCACTAAAGGTTGCTTTTTGGTTCTTTAAGGGCAAATTCTTAATTTTGCTAATTATCTGTTCTGATCTGCAAGTTTTGGTCTCTTGCTGTCCCTTCTCATCACTGTTTTTCAAACAAGCTGGGAGGGGGGAAAATGTGATTATTCATCACATTGATACAAATCCAATACTTGTCAGCATGTCTCTGGTGGGGCAGCATGAGGATCACCTCTTACCTGGCTCTAAAATCTAGGATAACTGCATTTCTAGCATTACAGCACTGAATGGTGTTCCCTGACATTCTCACTTTTCTCCTGCCTGCAATCACCAAGCACTGCAAGGATACAGAATCCCACCATGCCAGGAGGGACACGCCATTGGCACTGCCAGCGGTTCCTGCTCCTTCTTGTCCCACAGCCACCCAGCCACCGGCAGTGGGATTGCCTGCACTGCTGGCAAACACATCCACGGGTCTGATATGCTAATTCCCGCGTTTACAGGCTCCCTGAGCCAGCGAGTGCAGGGATGTTTAGGTGGCTGAACCTCCTCCTGTTGTTTTAAGGATTCTGGCAAACAGTCAGGAACAAAAGCTAAGACAGCCAGTTCCCATTTGCGGGCACGTCCCTACATTTCAGTGTGGCAAACCTTGTGATTTAGCAAGTGAGAACCTTCTACCCCAGGGCTGTTAAAAGCTGCGCTTTTTAAAAGGAAAAAAATAAAAAAAAAGAAAACTAACCTGTCAAGACTTCCAAGAATATTAGAAAAACACCAGCATGGATGGGCTGCAGGACTGGGACCAGGCTTCCACCTATGCCTCCACATATGGATATTTGCAGGCTAAGAGTCTTTTTTGAAAAAAACTCCCATGAGCTTTTTGTTCAGTCCTTTGACAAACTTGTCCTTAAGAAGGAAGAAAATGCCAGAGGCTTTTTCTGCCCTCATGAATATTATTTCTTTCTGATACCATTTACAGCTTTTCTCCCCAAAAGTGGGTACCCCCATGTCTGAAGTGGAGAATGTTAGCTCACAGGACACAGATCATCAGTGGAAAAGGACACGTTTAATCAATCTAGTGTAATATTTTCCACTCCTGCAGGCAGTGGCCATGGCTGGTGGGAGCCTGAGCCTGATGTGCTGTGCCTCCTCCCCGGGAGCAGGTTCTCATACACCAGGTCCTGTGGGCTCACAGGCAGGCACGTGTGCTTGCATGTGTGTGCATGTGTGTGTCCTCCACAGGAGTCCCACAGGGTGTTTGTGCCAAGGCACATCCACTGTCCAACTGGTTCCCGGTCCCAGGGCTGCACCAGGCTGGCAAGGGGCAGCCATGGGGAAACTGATGGTGCCTCTGCAGTGGTCCCAATCTGCCTCAGGAGGATGCAGCCATCAGCTGGCAGGAGAGGCCAAGCCTCTATGGTTGCTGCAGTTTCCAGCAGTCAGAAGCCCAAAGGCAACGTGCACAAGTTGCCCCCTGTCAAGAGTAGTGGCATCCTTGCATGGAAGAAGAGCAACCCACCACTTTCTCAGGGGTGCTGGATGCTGCAGAGATGTGACTGGTGGTAGTCTTGAGCCCTGACCTTCACAATGTCATGGTTAACTGTCTTTGGAGACAGCCTGGTGGCCCTCGCACCCACCTGGACGATCTCTGCTTGTCCTTTTCCTGCAGCTGCTGGGTGTTCCTGCTTCCTCCCCCCGGCCCCAGCCTCGGGCATGGCAGCTTGTCGCAGCCTGTGCCGGCGCTGCTGCAGGAGGCCGAAGGGCAGCGGTGACTGAGCACAGGGGACCTGGCCACTTACATACGGCTTCTTGGATGTTACTGCATGTGCAGCCAACGTCTGGGCCAGCTCTGGCAGTGAAATAGAGAGCTTGGCCCTGAGCACCTGGCTGTGTGTATCAAACCAGGCACTTTAAAATGAGAATCCATTTAAAAAGCCAAACGCAGGGAGTCTCCCTGAATCTATCCACGGCGGTGTCGGTAGGAGAGATCTGTGGCATGACACCCGGCTGCAGGGCTGGTACCCAGAAAGCCAGGGAGCAATCTTCTTCTTTGTTTTACAAAGAGGTATTGCCTTTGGGAGCAGGATCAGTTGTAACATATTTATTGCGAGAATGAAAGACAAAAAAGCAGAACTCTCTGCCAAGAGCAAGTGAAATGGGCATGCTTCTTAAAGAACTGCCACAAGACCGATTGCCTTTCCAAGTAATTAAACGTTGTGAAAGGTTATTAATGTGCCGATAATAGACAGCTTTGCAAACCGCCAGCACAGCATGATCTGACAGAGGACAGCACAATGGCAGAGCGCAGGACTCCTCCGCCTTCGGGGCTCTGCAGCCCCCAGGGCTGGGTGCGCTCACAGGGAGCAGCGTGCACCCAGCCAGCCCGGGAGCTGGAGGGTCCCCAAACTTCTCCTTGTGCCTGAAAGGCTGCAGGGCTGGCCCTGGCTGGCAGAGGGGCTGCCAGGTCACTGCTGCCCGCCGCAGCTGAGCCCTCGCGGTCGCGCCCCGGCCGGGAGCACGGCAGCCCGGGGCCCGTCCCGATCCAGGCTGACACGCGATATTTCTCTTTAAATCGAGTCTGTCCGCCGACAGCATCTCTTACCCGGGACCTGCTGGTGTTTTAACCCGTGTCATTAAGCCTGCCGTGGAAGCAGGATTGCCGAGGGGTGGGAGGCATTTGCCTGAAGCAACATGGGCACGGATGCACCGAAACTGGACCCACCAAGCATTCCCACTGCTGAGCCCCACCCTTTCACCAGCTGTCGAGAGTTTCCCTGGTGTGTTTGCCCCAACTTCACCCTACAGCTTTGGAAGTGCTCTTCCCTCGCATTGCATCCCTCTCTAAACACCCCTTCCCTGCAGCCAGGGACAGCACTCGCTGGTCCCAGCTCCTGAGGAACTCCTGAATTTCTATCATGACCCCGGGGATCAAACCCCAGGATCACGTCTTAGCCAGAGAGATCGTAGGTGGGCACTTGTTCAGAGCAAGCACCTCCTGGTCCTGCCCTGAGACCTCAGGTGAAAACACTGCTTTTTCCATGTCTTTCTGTACACAGTAGCAAGTGGAAAAATGCAGAGCAGAGAAAAGTGCAGGGCAAGGTGGGAAGATTCAATAACATCCAGAGTGGGAGCATCCTTGTAATCCTCCAAAACCTAGCCCAGCACTAAAAATACTTTGTAGGTTTTCCTGGACCCGGTATTGGTGTTAATGTAACACCATGAACAGTTTTAAAATAACTTAGAGTGCCTTTGATATAGACTGTATGTAACTCAAGCTTCTGGATCATTCTGCTGCTTTCCAAAACCCCATTCTGTATTCCTGAGCAAGCCAGAAGTTTATTATGGGAAGTGTTTAGACCATAGCTTTAAGGTAACACTGCACAATAGCAGTCTCCACCTCATGTCCCAGAGAATCTGGCGAGTATTGCTGGTACTAAAGAGTTATCAGACTCCAGGCAGCCACTCTCTGCAGCATGAGCAAAGTTTCAGCTTTGTGATGTCACCAACAAGATGTCTGAGGCAGCAAGAAGCTGAAATCCAACCACTCCATGCTCCATAGTGGCTTATAACCTTGTAGCCACCTTGGAATCACCAAGCTCACCAAGACCTGTGTCCATGGGTCTGCAGGGGATGGGGACCTCAGCCAAATGGGAATGCCAGCACATTGCTTCCTGGGATGTCATGCACAGTCCTCTACCACCCTTTCCAGACGGATTGCTGAAGCAGAGCCTCTGCTGGATGGCAAGAGAGGAAGAAGGTCCTGCCAGGTGCTCAGATGGATCCTTGGTCCATTTTCCGTTCTAAATGCCCAAATTCTCCAAAAGCATCAGGGCTCCTAATGGATGTTTCTTTTCCATGGACGCCAGAGGACAAGGTGGCTCAGGAAGATGGAAGGAGGCACTGGATTGCACGGACACCCACAAAATGGAGAAGAGCCAGGCCACACAGGGACACCAGCCAGCTCCAGTGCCACTGCCCAGACAGGAAAGCCTCTGCCTCCTTCCAAGGTTTTCAGCAGTGAACAGGTCACTATGGCAGGAGACAGAAAGGACACTTTACAGGTTCAGTCAACAAATCATTTTACCTTTGCGTTTCATCTGTCTCTTCTGCTCCCTCCCTACACCCACCCCCGCCCCCCCCAATGCCTCGAGCTGTGTCTGCAGGCGCTGCGCTAATCAATATCACTTGGTGGGGAAAGTAAGTCTCACTTATTGGCCACACATTCCCCTGAGTGCTCGTGTCAAAGTCTGTCATGTCAGCTGAAGGCAGGCTTACCAGCAGAAAGGTCAAACTGCCTCAACTAGATCTGAGCTCAGCCATTAACTCCTGTGTGCTTATCTGCCTCCCGCTATCAGAAGAACAATCTGTGTGCACCGCACCTCCCTCCTTCTCCTTCTCCTTCTCCTTCTCCTTCTCCTTCTCCTTCTCCTTCTCCTCCTCCTCGGTGCTGTGCTGCCACGGAACACTTTGGTGGGGCTGAATCACTGAGGCAGGAACAATGAGCTGTCTGATAAGCTCAGCTGGGTGACCCACTCGGCCTGAACCACGTGTTTCAGGGAATAGCCTCGGAAACTCTCAGTGCATGGCTACTGGCCGGAGTCCATCCCACCATCCCAGGCTGCACTGGCACAGGGCTTGGTGCCCCTCATCAGCGTGGCTGTGCCCTGATCCCATCTGCACCTGAGCATGGGCACTTCAGGCAAGAAATCCTCAGCATCTGTTCAGCTGAGCTATGGAGGTGCTGGCAGGGGTGGGTTTTTCTACTCCTAAAGTAGCTTTTCAGTTCTTTCCACTGCTCTGACACAAGAAAATGTGACTGTTGAGGCTCTATCCACAACATACAGCAAGAAAACATTCAAGTTTCTTACCAGACGCGGCAATGGGGAAAGATTCAGGTTTAAGCTCTGCAGGGCAGGGCTCCCATCCCCTACAAGACCTCCTGCCAGGACTATGCTGGCAGCACTAGCTGGGATCTTTTGGAGAAGTCCCTGGGCTACAGAGTGGATGAGCCTTGTTGGGCCCTTTGGCTTCTAGGACCAGAGGTGGTGTCTCTGCAGGACACCAGGACTATGCTGGCAGCACTAGCTGGGATCTTTTGGAGAAGTCCCTGGGCTACAGAGTGGATGAGCCTTGTTGGGCCCTTTGGCTTCTAGGACCAGAGGTGGTGTCTCTGCAGGACACCAGGACTATGCTGGCAGCACTAGCTGGGATCTTTTGGAGAAGTCCCTGGGCTACAGAGTGGATGAGCCTTGTTGGGCCCTTTGGCTTCTAGGACCAGAGGTGGTGTCTCTGCAGGAGGCAGGAGCGGGGCAAGGCAGGCTCTCATGCTGCTGAAACAGGTTTGGAGCTGGGCAAACAAACTCAGGTATCAAGATAAGACTGCTCATCTTGTGCCAAGAGGTGTCTAGAGCTAGACTTGTGGGATCTTTGTTCCCATCTCTCTCACATCTCATGTACTTTGGGGCTAGGAGCGAGCTTGCTCGTCCCTAGGCAGGGATCTCCTGAAGCTGTTTTCTGCTTCCCTACACCAGCAAAATGCTGTAAACTGTGCGTTGTGGTCACTCCTAATGAGCCCTTGTGCCCAAGCACCTGCTGCTCAGTGGGTTGGTAGGATCTTTGTTCTGGAACATTTTAAGAGGGCTGAAGCTGTTTCTGCTTTGAAGTAGTGTTTGGCCTTGCCTGGGATCTCTACAGAGCTGACCCTGTGGGACCCAGCAGGACTCTGGCTGCTGGTCCCACACCATGGCCACGCCACCAGCCTGACTAAGCTGTCCCAGGGGCATCCAGTGCCCATCCTACTGCAGGACTGCCCTGCTGCTGCCCTGCCTGCATCCAGGCCCTCAGCATCACCCAACCCTGCTTCAGAACAGGGAAGAGCACCACAGCATCTGGCTTTGTCCTGGGCTTTCTTTTGCACTGAAAGAGTTAAATGATGCCCACCGCATCACCTGGCAGCAGTGAGAGTGGCAGCATTGGTGTCAGTACCCTGAACTGATCAGCACAGCAGCACTCATCCTGCTGGGAATGTGGAGCAGAGCCAGCTGCGAGTTTGAACACAGGGACAGTGTGGCTGCAGTCACCTGAGAACAATTGAGGGGAGTGACTCCCTGCCCTAAAGATAGGCTGTGCTGCTGGAGGGAGGCCCCATTGCCCCAGTGCCTTGGTGTTGTCAGCAAGGGAGAGGGCTTCATGATCCAAGAGTAGGAAAAGCACTGTGCTTGGCAAAAAGTATTTAACGAACCACATCCAGAAGCCCTTTGAAGGAGAAAACCTCCGTTCTCCCTTGGATATGCTGGAGTACTTAATAAATAACTGTAATTAAGCATGAGGTGGTAGCTTAAGAGCTCGTTCCCAGAAGTTAACATCAAAACACTTGCTCTTAGCACTTAAAGAGACAATATGAAAGCAGACTTCACGCACAGATGAAAGTAGAATTGTCAGGAAGGGCTGGAGAGCCCTGGATATGTGTACATTTCTTCTCCAGAGAGCTCGAGGAAAAGGTCTCAGGAAGCAAAAGAGTCACTTGTATAATAATAAACAGTGACCAAGAAAACACCAATTTCCAGGGAGGTGGGAGTGAGTTTTAAAGCAGGACATGAGGAATCATATGGGGAGAAGTGTGTGATCTTTCTTGAGTTGTCCTGCAGTTCCCCACACCCCACCAGTGCAGCTGCAGCTGCAGTCCCACCTCTCCTGCAACCACCCCTCAGTCCAGGAGCTTCCCTGCCCCACCTCAGGAACAGCCACAGCACACCCGGGCACTCCAACACTGGTGGCAATGCACATTTAAGGTGGTTACTGCAGGCTTCTTCACAGGAAATATCTTAAGGGTTGTAAGAAGAGCAAGGAGAAACAGAATCGTGGCTGCGTTTTTTTTTTTTTTTCCCCTAATTAAAAATCAATGATCTTGCCCTCAGGCAGGTGGCACAGTGTGGCTGATGCAGCCCGGCTCTGCTGGGGATGCTGGAGAAGGAGGTGCTCACGGCTGGCTCTGCTACGTGCTTGCCGAGGGCCAAGGCTACGCTGCTGCGAAGTGCCCTTATTATCCTTTACTCCCGTAAAAACACCGTGAAAAACATTCCCGAGTCTGGGTTTCAATCTCCTAATTGCTGCCGAAATCGAGAAGCATGAGGAGCCAAGGTCTCATTTGCCTTACAATGATCCTCTCCTGCCCTGGAACCTGGGCTGGTCTTAATTTGTCTTTGGTTCAGGCAAGAATGGACTAGGCAGACGCACATGTTATCTCTTGTTTTTTGGAAACAGGGAGCTTATTGCACAACGCAGCTTGGTCTGGATGTGGATTAAAAATGCATGTGTCTGGGGCACTGCGAGCCTGGCTAGTCTGAGTTACTCCAATCCAAAACAATAAAAGGTATTACAAAGGGTTGATATGGGAATGAAGAGACTCAATCAAACCGAGTATTTTTTCCCAGTGGGACATACCAATCCCTTCTGTACAGATGAGCCCATCTTAGCCAGAAGGGTTTTGCGCTCTCAGGGCAGAAGGAACTCCGGTGAACTCAATGTAAATACACGATAATGCTTCACCATCACGTCTGATGGGTGTGGGTCAGGAGCTTTGGGAGGGCAAGGTGGTGCCGGTCCAGCTGTGGAAGGGAGGTTCATCACCCTACAGGAGCTGAGGGCTTGGCCTCTGCTATGCGTTCAGCTTCCTGCATTTCTTACAGGGCTTTTAACCTGAGGATTTACAAGTGTCTACTAATTGCATCCACATTAACAGCAGCCAAATATTAAAACAGCACTTGAATGTCATTTCAAACGAGCTGTTCCCAGACAAGGTCTCATGCAAATTGGACAGGACAGGATAGGTGGGCCAAAATTACATTGGGATAATGTTTGAAAACAACCTTGAAATTATCTTGACCTGAAACATGAGGAGAGCAGGTAGTTTAGCTTTAATGAACTGCTGAAGAAAAAGCATAGGAACAATTCTAGGAGGAAGGCTGAAAAACACCTCTGTTTTCCTCTTGCAAAATCCTTCAACACTAACGCTCCAGCACCCCTATCTTGCTTCCCTGTTTCTGGCCATCGGTCTCTCCCTACACCAAATATTTTTTTTGCATTTCTTGCTGCTCAGCAGCTTGGATTCTACAAGCCCACCAGCCTGATGTGAAACAGGACCAGAGCCAGGGCTGGTGACCTCAGGTGATGGCAGCGGTTCCTAACATCTGGTAAACCTCGGAGCCAGCAGCATCCTCCACCCGAGGGGGAGGCAGGGCCAAGGGCGGTGACCAGCCAAAACCCAGCCACTGCTTTTGTTAAGTTTATTTATTTTGACGCCTGTTTTACCCTTTCTCTCTTCATCTCTTGGTAATTCCAGCTTGATTTCTCTCACATCTTGAACGAATTCTCTTTCCAGCAGAAAGCAGCACGTGCAGATCACCTGCCACCCAAGGGGAAAGCCACATCACAGCCTCTCTGTGCCTGCTGGAGAATCTCTCCCCCTCCCCACCCCTCACTGCTAATGCAGTGAGAGTTGGAAACACAGGAATATTTTTACAGCACTTTCCCCACCTCCCCCAAAGTCAGGTGCTGCCTGAAACAGGCCAGCTAATTTGGAGGGAGAATTTCGACTGCCTGGAAAATGAAGGTGCTGAAAACTAAACTGCATCGGCAGGAATTTTAGTCCCAAATTCCTGGCTCAGTGCTAAAAAATAATCGAGCTCTGAAGACTTAGCGCTGATGGGCTGCTTCATTTCAGTTTCCCGAAGGCTCCAGGGTTGAGGTGGGTGCTGCCTCTCCCTTCCAAAGAGCACAGTGTGAGTGGAGGAAAGCCCACTACTTTCAGATAGGCTCCTGTGGGAAAATACTTTCTGTGAGACAGCTTAAAAGGGATTTTATAGCTTGAACTCAGATGACTTCTCCCTCCCTACCAGCAAACAGGACTTGCCCAGGGCTGGGCAAATCTTCCAGGGAGGGTGGGGACGACACATTTCGTGTCTAAGAGCGGCATTTAAACAATCTGTGAAGTAGCATCATTGCCGTATTCGCAGCAGATCACCTCAGAGCCCACGTTCTCCGTGTGGATGGCTCTGCTCTGTCTGCTTCTGCCACCTTCCAGCCTGTGCTAGTCAGTGACCTGGCAATGCCAGAGCCACCCGAGGCGGGCTGTTACAGTGCTTGTCTCACGAGTTTCTACTGCAGAGAAGCCCAGGGCTGTCACCTGATGTTCCTGTGACATACTCTGGTTTGGAGGCCTAGAGTGGCTCCACAGCCAGATCCTAGGAGGATGGAGGAGTCCACTTAAAAAACAAAAAGAAATGCAAAAATGAAATTTTAAAAATGAAAATAAGGGAGGGGGAAGAGGAGAAAGAAAATAAATGTAAGACTAGATATCAAATGTAAATAAGAATTAAAACAATAAAAAATGAAAAGTAAACAGGAAAATATTAAAAATTAAAAAAAAATAAAAATAAATAACCCACAGTAGTAATAAATAAAAAATTATTTAATGAAAAGAAATTAAAATTACAAAAGTAATAACCACCAAAATACAAAATGAACAAAATAATAGAAACATAAAATAAAAATAAAAAAATAAAAATAAAATAAAACTAGTTTAACAATGTTATGAAAACTAGACGAGTCCAACGCTTGGTTTATTGATGTGGCGGAAAAGGGACCAAGCACTGGGGCAACCCTGATGCCGGCCCCCTCCCGCAGGGAGGAGGGCTGGGTCAGACGTCCCCCGAGACACCGTGGCGGGGCAGGCCGATCTGTCAGGCCACCTCTGCGCTCTGTTTCCGACAGCAGCTCCGCTCCGCCAGTGGTGCGCCTGTCCCTTTAAATCCCGGCCGAGCAGGGAATCCCTCTCGCACGCGTCATCCGCGGCAAGGAAACCCGCGCTCGCGTCGTGCGACGCAAATGACCATTTTTGGCAACGTGCGACAGCGGAAGGGACCAAGCGGGGCGGGGGGAGGCGGGG
>VZRN01000344.1:103344-151982 GCA_013397935.1 Dasyornis broadbenti | reverse complement strand
TGGGAGGCTCCGCGCTGGCAAGGTGGGGCCGGTGCGCCGCGGGTTTGACGTGTGCGAGTGCACATGGTGCGGCGGCGGCGGCGGGCGGATAATAAGCGAGCGCGGCCGGGGCGATGCCATTGCTCTGAGTCACCGCGGGTGCGCGGAGCTCCCGCTCGCAGCGCCGCCGAGCCGCGGGGCGCAAGACCCGGCTGAGTCACCCCGTGCCGGGAAAAGGGGCGGCCGGTGTGTGGTAGTGGTGGAGGAGGAGGTTGGGGGAGGCGGAGGAGAACCGCTCCGCCTGCAGCCCCCGGGGCCCGGGCCGCTCCGCCGGCGGGGCGAGTTTCGCCGGGCAGCGCGGAGAGAGGACATCGGCGAGCGCCCGCCTGCGCGCACGGCTCCGCTCCCTCCGCGCCACCGAGTCCTGCCGTCCCGTCCTGTCCCGTCCCACAGGCGCTCGGCTGCCAACTGAGCCACTTTTATCATCATTGTTATTATTTTAATTTTTACTTTTTACCTTTTTTTTCTTTTTTTTTTTTTACCTTTTTTTCCCCCCACCTTCTTCCCTTTCTCCGAAGCCGTTTTTATTTTTTTCCCTCTCCGCGGCGAGCGTTGGGAGGCGAAAGGCAAGAGCCGAAGAGGTCGGGAGGGAGAAGGGGGCGGGGAGACGGCGAGGGAGCGGCGGGTGTCGGTGTGGGAAGGCGGGGACGCGGCTCCCCCGGGCCGACCTCGGACCATGTACCAGGACTACCCCGGGAACTTCGACACCTCCTCCAGAGGCAGCAGCGGCTCTCCGGGACACCCCGAGACCTACTCGAGCGGCGCAGCCCAGCAGGTACGGCCGGGCGCTGCCCCTCTCCCGCGGTCCCTTCGGGGGCTGCTCCGAGCGCTCCCGGGACGGGAGTTCACCGTCACGCCCGGGGAGCGGCCGGCGCTTCCTCCGCGGTGGAGACGCGGCCGCCCGGCGGAGGGGCGCCGGCAGCGGAGGCGCAGGCAGTGCCGGGGCGCGGAGCTGCCCGCAGCCGCCCGCAGCCGCCGCCCCGTCCCGCCGCCCTGAGTGGGCCGCCGCCGCTTCCTTTCCCTCCCTGCTCCCTCGCGGGTGCCGCGACGGATCCGGAGGGACGCTGACCACAGTTCCCCGCCTGTCGGGGTCGGGGGTGCTGTAGGAGGCACGGCCTGCGCCGAGCGGGGACATGAGGTGAGGGAGCTCCCGGCGGGCAGTCTCCGCCTGCACGGCCCCAGGGTGTCGGTGCCGAGCCCCTGCCTGTCGCCCGGGTACCCGCCGCAGCGGCGGGCCGGCACCCGCTCGGCAATCAAAGGGCTCCTCCGAGCGGCTCATCTCCGAGGTCGGTAGTGCGAATACAGGGGCGCACCGAACTCTTCCTCCTTCCTGCTTTTGTTCTCGTCGGGAGCTTCTCGCTGTCCACGTTCACCGCGCCTGCCCCAGTGGTGCCTGGGGCTCGCCCGGAGCACTTTGGGCGGCTTCGCTGGGACTTTGGGAGGTGCCGCCCGAGTTATTCACGGAGCTGTTGCAGCCTCCCTGGAATATTCAGGGACTGCTGGAAGCGGGCTCTCGGTCTTTCCAGCGCCTGCAGTGGTCTGCCCGCTTCTACCCCGGCTAAACTTTGGCTCCGAGGAGCTGACACTCACTTTGCCTTTGCTAAGCTGGGACCCCGAGGCCGGCGGCGTGCCGCTCTCTTCAGCCCACTGCCCGCCCGCTCTTTCGTTGTGCCGGGAGCCGCCGGCCGCTCTCCGGCCGGCCGTGGCTTTTCCCGAGCGGGAGTTTCCTGGGGCTCACCGGAGCGCTCCCCGCGCTGTCCGGCCCCACTCCTCACGCAAGCCCGACTGCCGGGCGGCGCTTCGAGAATGGGGGATATTTCTTGTGGAAGCGGCGCGAATTCACGGACCTGAAAGCCCAGCCGTGTGGTTTGGGGGTTTTTCCCTTTCATTTTCCTAAGAAAATACCTCGGAATTACTTACATGCCTAGATCGACTAAATCCACCACTTCTGGGGAAGGCGTTACACAATCAGGCCAGTTATACAAACCTGGGTTATTTCATAACTTGTTTACATCAGCTGGCCCAGCCTCACTCTTTTTTTGCCTTTTGAGAGTTGGGCTTCCCCCCGACCCCCCCGTTTTTCTCACAGTGTTTTTTCTTGTGTGGCTTGTATGAGCGAACTGGCAGTGTGAGCACAGTGTAGCCTTCGCATCAAGGAGTCATAGGATAATTAAAATTAAAAAAAAAGGGGGAAAAAAGTCCGGTCTTAAACTCTGCCAGCCGTACCAGCCCGTGACATTCCTCACATTAAAGAAGTTTTACCAGAAATGACTCGCTGCTGCTCCCCGCCTGCTCCAAACGCATCTCGCTGGTGCCCTCTGCGGGCTGCGGACTGGGGTTTCCAGGGATTCTAGCTCAGCTAAAGCTTATTCCCTGGTTTACAGTAAATGCCAGGACAAGGTGGGGGAGCGGGAAAGGGAGCTGAGAAGCTGGAAACGCCCGGCAAACTGCAAATCCTCACTCTCCCTTTCCTCCTCTGATTTAACAGCTGCGCTAGATTCAAGCACTTGCTGCAGGAGGTCGTGAAACTCCGTCACTGCTTCATATTTGAGTTGTCACAGTCGGAGAGATGACTGGGTTTTCCCCTTTTTCTGGGGCTCCACGTCTTCCCCAGGCAGCTCGCGTGCATGCCGTTTGATACGGGGACCAGAGCCCAGTTTCTAGGGTTACTATCTGGAACAGGGCTTTGAGCAGGACGTTGGCTTAGCGAGAACGTAAATGTTTTCTTTAAGAATCCGGGAGATTTCTCAAGGCCCTGTGCTCCGTCTTTCCCTTGATCCTTACAGATGTTGTAGATTAGGATCAAATGTAAGCGTTGCCTTTACCCTAGCAGTCGGGCTGTTCTGCTGATTCTGGTCTGTGGAGATCTGCAGTTTTATCACTACAGAAAAAATGCATTGCTGAAATTTTTTCTTTATTGGTTTTTTTCTTTTTTCCCCCAAAAGCAAGAAAAGATGCATCAGTCACATGTTTAAATGGAAACTGTGTCTCTGAGCCAAGACTTTGATGCTTTTTAATTATTTTTTCCCATACAGCACAGCACTGGAACATTTTTCTTTTAAGTTGCGTGTCATGCTATTTTCCTAATCACTGACTTGCCATGTGGTAAACAGAGACTTTAATGGGAAGAGTTTGTGTACTCTTTCAGAGTGGTCAACTTTCCCCTGAGATACCATAGCATTGTGTCCAGTTTTGATTCGAGGAGATGTTCAGCATAGGAGAGCCATCAAGGGCCTTGTATTTATTAAAAGATCTATCACAGATACCCTATATTTGATAACTGAATAGTAGTGAAGATGCTCTAGGTGTTTTCTTGGTTGCTTTGTTGTTGGGTTTGATATTTTTTTCCCCCAACCATTATACTCATTTCTCGACTGGTTTCTGGTGCTGCTCTGCACTTAGTTACAGATGCCAGTGAAGGTCCAGAGTGGAGCAAAGACACAACAGGGTGCTGTACAGAAACCTTAAGGTGGGGAAAGGAACCACAAAGCCAAAGCTTGAAATGTTCCTGTGCTGTCTCTGCTAAGTTGTGAGCTGCTAATGTAGTCTGTCCCTGCCTGTGGCAGGACTCGCTGGAGCCTCCCCTGACTATGGATCTGAGGAGGCTCTCATCCAACCTCATATTTTTAAGGCAGAGCACAGACTGACCTCAGTTCTTGGCCCTCTTAATAACAGGACTCTTTCTGTTTGCTGTTTAGTTGTTGGGGTTTTTTAATGATACCTTCATCTGCGTTTGCTTGGGTCAGGAGGAGAGCGGTGGGTTCGTGGCTGAGCGCGTGCTGCGTGTGTAGCCCTGCAATCTGCCTATCGCCACATCTTTCTGTAGTGCTCTGAATTCTTTGTAGAGAGGAAGAACTGAGAGCTGGCAGAGAGATGCTTCCAGGAGCCTCTCATGGGTCAGGAGAGGAGACATTTACGTGTCCTGTGAGAGGAGAAGGCAGGAGGGGGCCTGGGAAGAGGAGAAATGGGGAAGTGGGTGAGGCCTGGCAGTGCTGTCAGGCTGGCAGGGGGATTGAAGCTCTCTGAGAGAAGGGATGAGGAGAGCAAAGCTGGGGCTGCAGTTTAGGGAAAGGTCTGGCACTTCTACATGAGGAGGCTGGTGCTCAAATGGGCTGTGCAGGGGAGGTGGCAGGGAATTCAGGGCCTGCCACTGCAACCAGCAGCATCCGAGGGGCTGGAGCTGATGGCTGCTGGACAGCGTGTGGAGGGCCAGCAGCATTTTGGCATGGCAGAGCTGATCTGGTGCAGCGTCCTAGCAGGGAAAGCGAGGTATGTGGGGAAAGCCTGATCAGTCAGGAATCAATGCTTGTAAAGCCTGGTGTTAGACTGAGCACACTGTATCTGAAGACTCAGCCTGCTGCAGCAGTGTGTCCCTTAATTAGTTATCTAGGAAAAATACTGCCTTTGGAAAGTACAGAATACAGGTCTGGGGGATTTTTTTAATTTCTAAGATTTTTTTGAGTTATTAGAGGGGAAGCTGGTGACAGAGGTGGGGCATGGCACAGAGAGGAACTGGTCTCTTCCCCGCAGGTCTGCAAGCAAGCACTGTAGAGCTGCAGAGGGATGTGGCTGAATTGAGCAACTCCCCTTTGCTGTCCAGGAGACCTGCACTAGTGTTAGAGAAGGGTCCTAGCCTGAATACCGGAGTGACTGGAAATGGAGTACTTGCTTTATCAATAACTTGGAGCCTGATTTTTGTGTCAGAGGCTTATATTTTATGTGGCTGATTTGGTGGTGGATCTGACTCTCAGCCTCATGCTGGGAATTTTTAGCATGTTGGGTGTTGGAGGCAAAGGTTTGCTCTGGAATGCCAATGGTGTCTGCATGGCAAAGCAGCAGGAGGTCTCTGAATATTTTGCAGTCATAGTTTTCTAGTGTCCCTGCAAAGAAGACAGGACTTCTCTTCTTTTTGCATACAGAAGGGAGGGTGGCACAGATAGGTAAAGGTTGTGGTAGAAGCCTCTTGTGGACCTGGAAGTAGGGCTCACATCCCTTGAGCCGAGCTTGTGGTTCAACTGGTCTCGCACTTCCTCCCTTCTGTGAGGTTAAGGTCCTCTTGTGTTCTGGTTTGGAGGCACCAAGGGATCCTCTTCTGTGCCATGTGGTCACAGCCTACACCAGGCAGAGCAAAGGAGGGGATTTGCACCCATAAATTCTGATGCAGTGTTGACAGTTTGTGGCTCTGAGCCTCTGTAACTAATTGGGAGAGGTGACATACACTCTGAAATGTGGGATGAGCTGAGGCTGTGTTGGACTCAAGCTGCAGGTGCATCTCTGAGGTCCTATTGGGAGTTTTGCCGAGGTCCTATTGGGAGTTTTGCCAAGGTCTTGGTGCCAGTGTCATCCTTGCTGTGTAATTCCCCTGCCTGCTTAACTTGACTCGCTCCTTCCTTCTCTCATCCCTTCTTATTAGATTTTGAGCTGTCCAAAGGTATAAGGAGGCAATTGTCAGTATTCAGACTGGATCTCCTGGTCTTCAGGTGTTGGCAGCTCGCTAATGCTGGCCTGAAGTGCTGTAGCTATCAGAATATGAAATACTATTTGCAGTAGCCTTGGTTTAACAAAGCACTTAAGGTGCTTGACTAGGCACACCCTGAAAAGGAAATCTGTGTTGAAGTGGTGTCCCTTATCTGGGACGCTTACCTGAGCTGAGGTCAGGCTGATGCAAGGGCTCTTGCTTCTCTGGGAAGCTAAGTTGTTGACCCAAGAATGCACAATTTTTTATGGAATCATTTCAGGGCTTACAAATCAGCAGCAGTGACAGCTGTGGGTCCTACAAGCTCTGTCCCTTGCACAGTGATTGCTGGAGCAAGGCCTGTCTGTGTGTTAATTCCAGTCTAACCATTGAAAGCCTCTTGAAGGAGCTCAGGGTAGACAAAAACATTCTTTCTCCCCTGCTTCCCCCTCCGGGGACAAGCGATTGTTTTCCTTGCAATTTAGTGCCAGCATATTATCCAGATGGATTTACCTCTGTCTGAAAGAAGGTGTACATGTATTTTGGAGGCAATCATTACCTGCTGCCTTGGTTTTACTGCTGCCTTGTTTTGTCTAGACAGTGCAGAGAGCTGCAGGGAACTTGTCCGATCTGAATCCTAAGACCTATTTTATAGGCTGCTATTAAAATACATATCCTTGCACGTAACCATCCCAGGGCCGGGTTCCTCGCTGAGCACAGAGCTACTGGAGGAGAAGCAAGCTGCTGTTCTTGCCTTACCAAACCCTATGTGGACCAAGCCCAGATTTCAGGGCAGTCCTTTGGTGAAAGGCGGCTTTGCTCTGCTTGGCAACGGCATTTCAGAACTGAAGTTTCTCTTCCTTTTCTTTGGGCTTGAAGAGAAGCGTTTCTCTAGAAACTCCTTAATTCCCCTTTTGCTCCATGCCGGAAGGAGTGGTGGGCACTGGCAGGAGGTGGCAGCAGTGGGGATGGTGCCTGGGAGGGGAGGCTGAGTGACTGTATGCTAGGGAGGTGTGTGGGGGAAGAGGAAGGGTGTTGGGAGAGGGTAGGGCTGCTCTGGAAGGGAAGTGCCTGAGCCCAGTGCCTTCCTCAGGGGGCTGTGGCAGACAGGGGCAGCTTGGGATGCTGCAGAGGCACCAGCTACTGGTGTTTTTGCTTCAGGTGCTGCTTTGATCCTCACTGGCGCCTCTCCTGAGGGCCTAGCTGGTTTCAGAGTAACCACTTATGTTCTGCTTTCACTGACAGTTTCTTCTCTTCTCTCTGTCCTTCTTCTCCTCTGCCTTTCCTCCCAGAAATTTCGAGTAGATATGCCAGGATCAGGCAGTGCTTTTATTCCTACGATCAACGCCATCACAACCAGCCAAGACCTGCAGTGGATGGTCCAGCCCACCGTCATCACCTCCATGTCAAGCCCTTACTCGCGTTCGCACCCCTACAGCCACCCGCTGCCCCCGCTGTCTTCAGTGGCCGGACACACGGCCCTCCAGCGTCCTGGTGTCATCAAAACCATTGGGACCACCGTGGGACGGAGACGGAGAGATGAGCAGGTAACTGCAGTGGGGAGAGCAGCTGGGAGTGCCTTGAAAACATGTACAGAGATTTTCCTCCCCACCTCTTCCTGAGATCTCCCAGTGCCACAGGGGAGCACTGAGGTCAATCCCTGGTGCTGTACATGTGCTGGGGCTTCTTAGGGTGGTGTAGGGTGTAAACTGGAGGGTGACCTTTATTGCTGCTTCCTCACTGTATGGTGAGATTTACCCAATCTTCATCAGACACTTCGCACCACCGGGCCGCATTGCGGCTTAGTTTCAAAAGCGGGTGAAACTCTGAAGTTGAGCCCCAGGTTTCAGTTTGAGTGTCTCTGCCACTCCAGGCAGAAGGAAACCTCCAAGAAAGCAGAGCAGCTTTCATGTAGGGCCTTTACAAATCTGACACCTAAATTACATCAGCTAGTGTTTTCTGTCAGCTTTGTAGCAGCTAGCACTGCTCCAGTCTCCATTTGTGTGAACCCCCAGTATCAGCCAGCATCATGCAGGAAGGAACAGCTTCCCTAGAGCACCTCAACTCTAGAACGAAGAGCCTTCTGGATCCTGGACCAGGGTCTAAATGCACCTTCCCACTACAAACATGTAATCACTTGATCTTTTTGCAGCACTGAGCTGAGGGTCCTGTAAAAGACTTTTCTGCTCCAAACCCAGAGGTATTTTAATAACTGGCATGGAGTGGCTTGTACCACTGCTGCCCTGTGTTCAACCTCTTGATGGGATTATCAAGCTGGGACCCTGGATCCTCAGGGTGGTGGATTAGGTGCAGGCATCTCATCTTCTAGAAATCAGCCCTGTGGTTCTCTTCGTAGTAAGAATCAGCCTTCTCCAGGGTTGTCTGGTGAGCAGCTATTCACAGCACTAGGCTGATTTCTCTTTTTAAAAAAATAAATCTGACTAAACTCGATCTCCCCAAGTTGTTCCCAAGCAGCATTTGTGTGGGTCGCTGCAGAACAGTGCAGTGAGACACACTGCGCACCCTCCGTACACGAGCGCATGCTGTCGTGTGAGGTCTGTTTCTAATAAGAATCACCAGCCCTACTTTTACTTCCACGTCATCTGTTTTGATTCACAGTCCAATTATTTTATGTGGAGTTGCTGTCTGGCTTAGACCTAAGAGGTTAAAGTCAGAGTTTAGCAGTACCTCTGTGGAGGGAGCTGGTATGGGTACACTGAGGACCTGTTTTTGGGAGGAAGGATGGGTAGCCATGGTGGTTCACGTACGTGCCAGCCTTTTCCACCAGCTGGAGCTACTTCCCAGTTCCCTGCGTGCAGGGCTGGTGTCCAAAGGCAAGGAAGGTCTCACGAGAACTGGAGGAATAATTAGCAACAACTAATTTGTTTGACAAATGCTGCCTCTGTGTTCACAAATTGGCCGTGAAGAGATCACCATATTCTCTGCTTTATTTGTTGTTCAGAGTTATTTGCTGAAGGATGCCTGCCAAGCAATTCCTGGCCTGTGGCTTGTTTGCAAGCCGTTCATTGTGGGTCATTCAAAGCCAAGTCTTTTTGATTAGACACGTGCTAAGGCAGTACCCGGGCGCTTTCCCGTGGCCCTTTGGCTCACGTTTCCACGGCTGGTTCTTTGAACACCACATCGGAATGCCTTTTTGGAAAACATTGTGTAACGCTTTATGAAAAGAGCCTGTTTTGATGAACGTTCCTGACAGTGAATGCACGTATTGGGCTTGGATAAGCTATGGATAACGCATACAGCAGGGGCACAAAGAGTGCCAAGTCCAACCACTTTCAAACAAATCCAGCAACCACTGATGGAATATTCCTTTTTGGACCTGGTAAAATGTAAGAACATCCAGATTAGGGACCCCTGCCCCATCTGTGTGATTTTTAAAAGCAGAGTCTCTGAAACAGATAATTATAAAATTACTAAAGGCCCTTGGAGCAGAAGTTTTGATCCAAACATATTTCAATGAGATCTCTGCTTCTAAAGCATGAAAGGGCTCTTGAAAACTGTCCACAGAGGCCCCAAGTCAGCATAGCTTCTGTGTGCATGTTCAGTGCTTTGCCACACTGTAGATACTTGTGTACAAATACATTTTTACCCTGCACTCATATGGGATAGGAAGTGAGTGGGCAGAGCTGTAGTGGGGAGAGCAGTGCCTGTAGGGGCTCCTTACTGGGGGAAAGATGCTGCCCAGAAGAATGGAGGTAACCCCTGCCCTAAGATGGACACTGAGCTGCTGATGGAAAAGCTTTTGTGCCTAAATCCTGTGTCCTGCAGTCCTAGAATTGCTTGTGTTATTCAGTGAGCATCCAGGGGCTCATGTTACATGCAGGTGAAATCACAGGCACAGATCAGATCCTGAAAAAAGCAGAAATGAGCGAGCTGATTGCCCAGAGGCTGAAGTAAACTCACTGAAACTGCAAACATCAAAATTAGGGAGATAAAGCAAGCCAAACCAAACCAGGCTGAGGCTGGAGTAAAACTAACAAAAAAAAAAAGATAGTAAAATGGTGAGCGTCTCATTTGTGACAGTGACAGTCCATGAAGATACTAAAACTGAAGCTTCTCTGAAAAGGTTTTTCTTTCCATTCTCTGTGGGCATTTTGTGAGATCTGACGTGCTTTGCCAGGTGTCAGGGTTTTGTTTTCGTTTGCAGTCACCAGGCCAGAGCCCTGCAGCACACATGGACTGGGTGAGGCTGAAGCACAGGGCTTAGGGGGGTGCAGGGCTGAGCATGTGCCCTGGATCCCCACTCTGGTCTGTGTGCGCAGCTCCTGCTGCATCCCCACTCTGGTCTGTCTGCGCAGTTCCAGCATGCCGGGTGCTGCAGCACAGAGCGGGGCCGCGTTCGCCTGCTCCGTGCCCTGCTGTACTAGCTCCCTGGCTTTGGCCCTGGAACAAACCCATCTGCTGCTGCTGGGGTTTGTAAAACCTCATCTCAAACCCCAAAAGCTAGGCATAGCTTGACCAGGTCTTGTGAGCTCCTGCTCACTTCCTTTGGTTTCGCAAGAGTGTAGCTGGATGGGTTTCTACAGAATTGCTCCTGATTTACATCAGTGAGGATGTCAGCTGGCCTCGGGAAGCCCTTGATATCACTGGAGCATTGCCTGCTGATGCAAGAAGCAGTGTGTTATCTCGCTGAGTGCTCAAAAATCTGAGGTCAGATTTTTGGGTGGTATAAATCATTGTTGCTTCACGGACTTCATGGGAGCTCTGCTGATTTCCCTGTCTCCCCCTATCCACCATCCCCGACCTTCAAACAAACAACTATTTTTGTGTGGGAAGCAGCAGATATTTTCTTTCAAGAAAGAGGCACTTACAACATCATGCTCTGGTTTTGCTTAATGTACCACCCAAGTTGTGAAATAATCAGAGCATCTTTTATCTGTTTGGCCTTGGTGCAGATTCACTGTCCTCTTACACAATCTTCTCCCTCTGCCCTGCTCCATCTTCTCCTCACCCTTCTGCTAAGACCTGGTGCAGGCGGAGATACTGTGTGCTTTCATCTTCTGCTGACATCAGTGACGAGGGGGAGTGCTCAGCATCCTGCTGGATCAGGCTTTTTTCCTTTGCATTGCGGTTAAATCCTCACAAACTTAAAGGAATGCCTTGCTCAGATCTGATTGGATTTTCTTGGCACTTGCCCACAGCTGTCGCCTGAGGAAGAGGAGAAGCGAAGGATCCGGAGGGAGAGGAACAAGCTGGCAGCTGCTAAGTGTCGTAACAGGCGTCGAGAGCTAACAGAGAAACTCCAGGCGGTATGTGCTCTGCATACATTCCTCCTTCCTTGTCGCCCACCCTTCGGACCAGCTCCAAGGGCACTGTTCTTCCTCCACTGGCATGGTTGAGGAAGATGCTTCAGACACACTCTGCCTTCCTCATCCAAGGCTGCCCAGTGGTACTGCTCCTACATCAACAGTGGCTGATGAGGGGAACTGGAGCTCAGAATCCTATATTCTTTTTGCTGCATGCCCAAAATGTCCTAGGAGCTCTCTTCCCTTCTGGCCTCTCAACTAGCACAAGTCTCCCTGACTCTCATCTCCATTCATAAGTGGAAATAAAGGCACTGTGTGCCTCAAAGGCAGGCTTTAAGGACAAAAGCACTGAAGAGGTAGGATCATCTGAAAGCAGCAGAAAACAAGGCAGATGTTATGTGTACCTATCAAAGCTACATCCTTCAGGCTTAACCTTTCTTTGGGGTGGACGGGGGGAGGATAACTGACTTCCTTCAAAAAGGAAGCACCCCAGAGATGTGTGCCCTGGTGCTGCAGGAGTGTGAAGCTAAAGAGCGTAGGGCTGAGCACAAAAACCAAGGGGTGGGTAAGGGACTGGTTGAAGAGAAGACAAGAATGGGTTGTGTTGAAAGACGCTGAAGGAAAGGCTCCAATGCTCCTGGTCAAGAACCGGCCTGGGGCTGGTATCCAATGATCTTGTTAGAAAGCACAGCAGCAGTGAAAGCACACCAGTGAAATGTGCTGATGCCTCAGATCAGGAAGTATTCTCAGTGTAGGGGAGGCAGGACATCCCATAGAAATGTTGTGACTAAAGCGATAGAAGTGAGAGGAGTGTGTAAAGTGGGAAGTCATATCCTGAAGGACTGAGTGTGAGTTTTGTGAAGTTACAAGATCCTCACACGGGAAAGCAGTAATTGCTCACAGACTGACTATGAGCCATCAGCGTGATGTGACCGTGGGAAAGGTGAATGTGTTAATGGTAGGATGCACCAAGGGATGATCCAGTGCTAGTTCTTTGGGCAAGAGTTAGACAAGTGTCAGACCTAATCTGGAATATGCACTACAGAAATGAAATTGAAACAGTTTAGGACTGCTATACACTATACCTCTATCTAAGTGAAAAGAATATGACTAGCCTAAATAAAAAAAACAGTGGGAGGAGATCTGGGTTCTCTGCTAAGGTGTCTGTCAGGCAGAGAGAAAGGGAGAAGACTGAAGTCACAGATCAAGACAGAGTGACAAAAACCAGCCATCAGAAAATTAAGGCAAGTTCATGAGACTATTTATAACCTTTAGATTGGTGAAGGTTGGGAATAGCCTAATAGACACATGAAACACAAGATGCTGCTCGACTGGCAATGACCTGGTGCCTGCTTGGCTCATGGCCTGTTGGATCAGGAGCCTCCTCTCTCCCCTTCTGAGTGTATCCCCTTCTGAGTCTGGGGTGCATCTGCCTATGCCAGAACTTAGTGGCCCTGTTCTAAGTGAGGAGTAGTTCCAGAGCCTTTGGTATTTTATTTATTTATTCCCCTTTTGTCTGCAGGAAACTGAAGTACTGGAGGAGGAGAAGTCGGTGCTGCAAAAGGAGATCGCTGAGCTCCAGAAAGAAAAGGAGAAGCTGGAGTTTATGCTGGTGGCTCACAGCCCTGTGTGCAAAATCAGCCCTGAGGAACGTCGGACCCCACCATCCAGCAGCCTCCAGAGCGTTCGGACTGGAGCAAGTGGAGCGGTGGTGGTGAAGCAGGAGCCTGTGGAGGAAGAGATCCCATCTTCCTCTTTGGTCCTTGACAAAGCCCAGAGGTCTGTCATTAAGCCCATCAGCATTGCTGGAGGTTTTTATGGGGAGGAGGCACTCAACACTCCCATTGTGGTGACCTCAACACCAGCCATCACTCCTGGCTCTTCCAACTTGGTGTTCACCTACCCTAACGTGTTGGATCAGGAGTCTCCTCTCTCCCCTTCTGAGTCCTGCTCCAAAGCTCACCGGAGGAGCAGCAGCAGCGGGGACCAGTCCTCAGATTCCTTGAACTCTCCCACCTTGCTGGCATTGTAATCCTGCTGCAGCCCCCCATTTTGCCAGTGTGTTACATCCCCCACAGCACCATGGGGGAAGCCCCCTCCACGGGATTAGAGACAGGCACAGGATCGTTCAAGCACAAGGGCAGCAAGAACAAGGATGGGGAAGTGCTACAGCTCCAGGAAGGAGAGTGAGGACCAACACCAGCTCCCTGGAGGCAGGAAACGGCAAGGGTGGGACTGACACACCAGGGTTGTTTGGAGAGGGTGATGTCCTCTCTGTAGGGACTGCCTATGGAAACCTCTTTGTGGCTGCAGGGGACTCGGGGAGCACTCCTGGCCAGGACTGAAGGCGAGCTGCAGACAGTTGCTAGTCATCCCTTTCCTTTGTGGATTGACCTGATCAGTTGTGCTCTGTGCTTAAATCATTCTGGTTAGTTGATCTTATAGCTTCTCTCTTGCGTGCTCTCTCTCTCTGCTTATCATTTCCAATGTTGTCGATCCCATTACATTTCATCCAGCTGCTCTGAACTCTAAAGTCTTGTTGGGATCTTTCTTCTTGGGAGTAGCTGTGAAAAATACGTAGGGTTGCCCAGACAGGAGAGTGACAGCTGGGAGGACCAGGAGATAGGGGCACCAAGAGGAGCCCAAGAGCTCAGCAGCAAGGGCAGAGCCTGTAATCTCTAGCCCGAGGCACAGAGACAGCAGAAGGCTCATGTGAAAGTCTTTCTTTTTAAAAATTTAGATATATTTATCCCCTTGGGCTCCTCAGAAAACCAAGTTAGCATCTCAGGGCCAAAGTAGCATCAGAAAAGCTGCTGGACTGGCACTTACCAGTGTCACTGGTAGGGTTTTACCCTAGTTTGCTGGATATCAAGTCTGCTGCTTGTTGTTTACTTTTCCTGGGCTGCCTGCTGTCTAGGGAGTATTACATCTTCCTTCCCATCAGGGCTCCTGACTCAGAGGCTGATCTCTTCCTGTTAGTAAATCTTCCCCTCCCCTTGGCCATATTTGCAGAACATGCTACAAAAAAAAGAGGTGGCACCACATGCCTGTAAATCTAGGATGGAGACTGGCAGCAGCAGAGAGGGTGAAATTAGCTGGCTGTACCCTTGGTGATTTTTTTATTGTTGGGAAACAAAGCAGCACATATCCACCAGCACAACACAGGCCACAAGGCCCCAGCTCCTGACCAGGCAGGAATGGTATGGTTAAAGTGTTGACCTGTTTGAACTAAAACAGAGCTTTTGACAAACTCTGGTGAATGACAAATTGACAGCTGAGGAAAATTGATTAGCATTATTTGCACCTTGGTCTTTGGCCTCTGGTTTTTTTGCATTACAATTGATCTTGTTTTGTTGCGGTTGATTGGCCTGAAGACAAAGAAACAAACCAAAGGGCTCTTCCCCTAGTCTTGGGTCCTTGTCTTCTCTAGCCTGTGGGCTTGACTGCTACTACAAACTGCTCACAGCGGCCACAAACTCTCCAGTGCTGATGTTCACTACTGAAAATGATAATGTGTGTAACCTATTTCCACTTGGAGCCAAGCTCAATTCCTATTGATGTCAAGGCACTGACAAACCTTGACTCTGTGCACACTAGGATTGCCCAGCTAAACTGCTTAGGAGATAGCTCTTTGGTCCTGCCTGTTGAAGCTGTGGTGGCAGCTATTTATTTTGGTGTGAGATTGTCTTTTTCTTTTATACACAAATATATGTATATATATAATTTTTTTTTTAATTGATCAAAACCAGGGTATTTCTTGTTCAGGCTGGACCTGGAGAAATGCAACATACAATTATAGGGCTAGTCCTATGAGATGCAAAACTGCTGCAGTCCCTGCCAACTCCACTGGGAATTAATAGGGTTCAGTCATGTGGAACTGGACCTTTACGCAGCAGGGCTGGCTTCCCTCAAACTCTGGCCACTGCCCATTTCTGGGATTATTTCAAAGGGACACTATTTTGGTTCTAAAGGTAGACTTTAGCTTTTTTATTGTAACTATTATTTTTAAACCCAGGTATTTACCAAACCTGCCAGAAATAAAGACATGAGTGATCTTTTTGCTTCATAAAGCTGATTGGATTCACGCTTTTTCTATATTGCTTAAACACTTCCATCCTTTTACTGGTGCTAGAGGTTTCAAACTGAGCTTACACAGTAAGTAAAATTAGTAAAAGAGTTTTTTTTGTCCTTACATATATGTCAAAACTTCTAATAAAGTAGATCTTAAATTTCCTGTAGTTAGCACAGAGGATACACTTTTTCTAGGGTTTTAAGTAGATGATACCACTATAGGTGAAACTGCAGCTTCTCTGTTTCCATTTTGCCAAATGCTTGTTAGGGTCACTCTGAATAGAGAATCTAAAACTGTTAATAAAATGTGTCTGCATGTCATTTCTACCCATTTTTGAGCAGAACACAACACTGGCAAGTGGTGGGTGAATCCTAAAATGATGCAGCTACTTTTGAGGCTGGCTGACCAGGATTGCTGTCTCCTGTGAGATTAGGAACATCCACCCCTTGTAGGGGTTTCAGGAAGTCAGGTGCCTCCTCAGATCTAACTGGTGAAACAACAAAAAAACCTACATTGCTTTTGGTCACTGAATCATTGCCAAAATGAGTTGCAGCTGGTCCTTGCCCACTGCCTCCTGCCTGGTCATTGACCTGCTCAGAGACAGGACAAGATGCTGCCCTTTCCTGACCTGTGATACTGACAGGAGCCATGTGAAACTGCTCAAAAAAGAGGATTATTTTCTACTGTTTGGAAAAAGCCGTAGATACCCTTGTGCCTGCCCATTTCATCCCTCAGGTCTCTCAGAGGATGTCTGTGTTGGGATCACTGGTCTCTGGCCTTATATATTTTGTGGATCAGCCTTACTTTTGTTAAGTTTCTGGCAGGCAGGTACAACTTTACTGCCATTTTGGTCCGGCCCTACCTTCTCCTCTCGGGTGTGCTCTTTAGGAACTGATTGTCCTTCCCATGTCCAAAATGGTATTTTCCATGAGTACCTTCCCTGCCAATTCCTAAATGTAGTGTCTCCGTGTTCTGCATGTAGTGGGGATGTAGGAGCTGTTGTAAGTAGTGCTGACAAAGTTGCTGAAGTCAATAGAAAAAGGCCCAGGGAATTTCAGCTGGCAATGGGTCAGCCCCCTAGTGACTGGCCCAACAGAGCCTCTCCTAACACCTTAAATTAATCAATGCTAAACTGGGAGGAGCAGTAGCAGCTGCATTGAAGGAAGCATTCAGCTTCTAGGTGATGATTGCCATTCCAGCTTTGCCCTTACTCCTCCTTCCCCTTTCCCAGTTGTGGCATTGCCTTCATATATTCCTTTCTTGTAGGTGTGGAGACTGGGTAAGTCTCAATCTACTTGTGGTGTGATGGGATTCAGGACCAACATGCTGGGGACAGTAGCTCTCTGTTGTGTTTTTATAATTATTATTTAAATGATCTATTTAGTTCATCTGAACTTTTAATTTTGCTGCTTACTGTATGTAGGATCCACCTGGCCTTCATCCTAAATAAAAAGAAAAAAACAACATGAAAACAAACCTAAGACACCTCCCTTCTCCCTGGTCTCTTATTATTTATTGGCAGGCAGCCGTCTTGTGCCTGCTCCAGCAGAGCTGCCCGCCATTAATTTAACATCCTCCCAAATCACATTCCTGGTGTTTGGTTGTTGCTTTTTTTTTCCTTGTTGCTTTTTTTTTCTCCGTTCTAAAACAGACTTCTGAAATGTAAGAAATTTTATTATCATGACACAAGTTCATTTTCATTAGGAAGGCCAAGTCCAACATTTTAAGAGGTGGGGGGAACAATATACATTTATTTCTTATTTATTTATCATGTTTACATCTTTTTTTTTTTTTTTTTTCTGTTCAAGACTTGGATATAATAAAGAAAGCATTAAAAATACTACAATTTTTTTTAGGCTAATAATTTTTTTTTGATTCCTTAAACAAAAGAATCTGGGTTTTGTTGTTGTCTGTATAAAATGTAAAAATAGATATGTTTTTAAAGATGCATTATCATTCCTCTGTGAACAGTAGGTGGAGTTCAGGACAAATCTCAGAATACAAGATAATAATAAAATCCCATCCTGTTTTACTTAATTGTTCCCCTCCTATCCTGTATGATTAAAGGGTTATTCCACTTTCTTGTTTGTGGTTACTTGATGTTAAAACCATATTAAAATGTGTAGAAAATAGGTATCCAATTGTTTTTGCTCAGTGAGAGGATAAACTGTTGTACATATCTTGATATACTGTGTAGTTCAAAGTAACATCAGTAAGGGATAGTGCATCTTTATTAGAGCGATAAGTTACTAGTGTCACTAAAGTCTACTTTAAGATCCTCAGACACAGAAAAGGCCTGGTTCTGATTCCACTCACCTGGGACAAATTGGAAGTAGCAGTAGCATTTTGCTGCTGTGAAGCAGGTATCAGAAGTGAAATCAAGCCTCAGTGACTGATAGGTGACCATGAGGATTGTTGAAGGTTTGGGGGCACCATTATCTTTTTTTTTCCTCTAAAGTTTTAGATCATGGGTTTTCTTTTATATTGTTTGTCTGCAGTGAAATAGTTTCTGCCACAGAGGTTCTTAAAGTTGACTGCTGAAGTGGGACCTTTCTTTGCTCGTAGTGATCCTGATGTCGTTCTTGCAGTCCTGGGGAATTTCAGCTCTGAGGCATTCTCTCTGGTGTTGTCTCTTTTCTGTTCTTGTTATTTTACTGAATTACAGGCCTACAGTATTTGCACTAAAACAAAAAGCTTGTTAGAGAAAGCTTGCTGCTACAGAAGAAAGAACATATTAAAATGGTTTTGCTTTTACAATTTTAACTGAGTAGCATTTTGTAGAATAAAATCAATTCCGACTGAAAAGAAAAAATGACTTTTCTTTTTCCTCTGCACCTTCTCCCCCCATACTCCTTTCTTTTCATCCAATTCCTCAGTGGTATGATGTTCCCCCCTTCTCTTTTGGTGCTCAGTTGTAATGATTGGCTGTATTGTTGACTATGCTGCTGAGAGTTATGACACTTGTAAATCTCATTTTAATGACATTGTGGACACTTGTATAGCAAGAACTAACTGAAGTTCTCTCTGTTAATTGAAGTCATTAAAAAGCTCCCTTTGCCATGAACAATTAAAAGCTTGCATGTTCCTTCACTATGAGCAAATGGGTTCAGCATTGCTAGGTGCCTGGTTGCAGCACTTTTCAAGGCTTCTTTCATAAAAGCAGTTGCAATCTTAACAGCTGTTACCTGCAACAATGGTAGATGGGGCAGAGGCTAGTGGAGCAGCCCACCCAGGCTAAAAGGCAAATAAAGCACTAATCTTTCCATCTTGGCTTCAAAGAGGAAAGGGATAGAGATAGAAAATCCATGCTGAGCTGACGTTTTTTTGTTTGTTTTAAATCCATCTCCTCAACCAGAACGAGTCAAAGCTTCTGCTCGGAAAACTTGGGCTGGAGAGCACGATTGCTTCACTGGCAGCAGGAGGAGGTTAAGATGGAATTCCCTTGCTTGCCTGGGGAAACCTCCAGCCTCTGGAGTAGAAGGAACTCAAATACATCAGGTTAGGAGTGGAGGATGTCATGTTCAAGTTCAAAATGAAACAGTGGAGGGGAGGAGAGACATGAATCATTACTGGCCAAGCTGGCACTAGACCAAGCTTCTCCTTAGTCATGGACTTCCTTAGGAGTAATGTCTGCTCTGGTTTCCTGCTGATCCCTGTCCCTCTTTTTCTCCCTCTTTTTCATGTTGGGTGTTTGCTTTTTTTTTTTTTAACTCCTGTGTTCTCACAGTTCCACAGGGAAGGAGATGAGAGATGTTGGAGTAAGTTATAAGGCTGGTGTATGGAAACTATTTGTGAAGTTATAGGGAATGCTGGAGGTACCAGTCACCAGAAGAGGGAATACATGCACATGCCTGTGTGAAATGAGCTCAGCTCTCAGGAATCCATACTGTAGGAAAGCTGACATGAAATCAGCGTAGGAGCATTTGGGTGTAGAGCAGGACCCAGCCTTAGGGTTCTCTACAGGGTCAAGGATGACAGAGGGGTAAGGGAGAGACTATGGGAAGCTTTTTCTAAATGCACTTGTCCTGGTATGGCTAAAGGGAAAAGTAGATGTTCTGGGGGCGGCATGGCAACTACAAGCAAATACGCTAAGGTACTCAGGAGCATCATCTCTTAACATCTGTCTTCACTGGGCCTCGGGCATGGGGGAGTCCCCATTTGATCTCCTACTGCACACAAATCTTCTCCAACAGGAATGCCTCCAGGATTTCCTGCCTCTCGAAGGGCTTTCCCATTACGCTGCTGCACAGAGGTATCCAGCCCCGATTTTGTCAAACCAGCTCCTTTGGCAGCATGTACCTCCTCCGCCCCCTCCCAAAAAAAGGCTAACAGGAGGATATGTTCTTGCTTGCCTCCTGCCAACCTGAAGTGCTCCCTAAGCTCCTGTTTGCTGACAGCGCCCTGCAGAAAGGCTTAATGTAGCTTGACTGCAAATGCTGCTTGAGAGGCCTGGCCTCCCACCTGATCTCCCAGCAGTGGCTGGTTGCGACTGCCTTTGATCATCATTAGCTGTGGACCCTGGAATGTCCACAGCAGTTACTGTAACTTGGTTTGGAAGGATGAAATTGCACAGCAGAACAAACTCTTTTCCACCAGACTTCTAGCTGTGGGAGGCCAAATTCTACCACATTGACATGGAAATTATGTTTTTCCTGACATCCTCATCTTGGTTTAGATCACTTTGCATAGGGAATTTCCCCTCCTTCTGAAACAGGCTCATCCTCCCTCTACTCTGCAATGCCCTAATCCTGTGATGAGAAGGAGTGATCTGTATCTTACCACAGGGTAGGCAGAGTCATACTGGAAAAGAAATCACCCATTGGTTTGCAGGAAAGGTGGTGAGGGACATTTCCACCAAAAACTCTTCCGTCAGGATCAGCATATATCCCAATGATGTCTTTAGTGTGTGCAAGAATAAAGAGAGGCTCCCTATTCTCTTTTGCCTGTTTCCTTCCCAGAATGTGAGACTAATTTCTGCACTTTTCCTAGTAGTCATATTTCTTATTGACTGAAGCGTTGGCTCCTCTCACCAGGCAGCTTGTGTGGGTAGCCTGGTCTTCTTACATGGAGTGGAGACCCCACCTGGGACAGAGCTTTTGTGGCAAGAGAAAGCCCAGAGGAGTTGCCTGAATATATCATGCCAGAGGATGTCAAGTTGTCAGATGAAGGCTTTTGGTGATATATTTTTTTTTTTCACTTCTAAAATTTTATCTAGAACCTTCAGGACCAGCTACAGGAAAACTGCAGAAATTCTGTAGCCAATGGAAAGAGTAAGCATGTGTTAAATCTGAAGAAAGCTTAATGGCAAGCAGGACTGGAGTGGGAGTGTGGGGAAAAGGAGGGCATCCAGAATACTGGTTTGAAGTGATGTTTCCACTGCCATGCGGGAAGGATGTGACAGAGAAAAACAGTGACATGGTTAGTGCATCAGATACCCCAAAGTGGAAAAAATGATGCATTGAAAAAAAACCCCTACACTATATGGTCCTACTCACCGATGTCAGTGTGTCCTGCAATTTCATATCGTCATAACAAGTGTTTTCTGCTCAGTCTCACATGGCACTAGCGAGGCCCCTGTTCAGCAGTGCCTGGCCAGTGTCAGGACAATGAACAGTGCAGATGGATTATCAGCTGGGTGTAAGATGCTGGCACCCTCTCATGGGGCTGAAGTTTAAATGGAAGTTTTTCATTTTCAGTGTTCCAGTGTAGTGAGATCCAGTACAACTCAGGAAGATTTTGCTTGATGAAGACAGGACAAGGCTGGGAGGAAAGGCCAAGACAGCTGGGAATGTTTGGCTATGAGAAAAGAAGGCTCAGGGAGGATCTTACCGAAATGTGTAAATACCTGATTGGAGTAGGGAGCAAAGGTGATGTAACCATACTCTTCCCAGTAGTACCAAGTGACAGGATGAGAGGTAATGATCAAAGTTTGTAATAGAGGGCAGGAAAGTAACTTTTTTACTGTGTTTAACTTTTTTACTGTGAAGGTTGTCAAACACTGGCATAGGCTGACCAGGGAAGTTTGTGAAGTCTCCATCCTTGGAGACATTCAAAACTAGACTGGACGTGGATCTCACCAATCTGCTGTAATTGACCCTGCTTGAGCAAAAGGGTGGACTAGACACTCTCCCATGATGCCTTCGAACCTCAACCATTCTGTGTTTCTGCTTCTCATTCTACATGGTCCTGAAGGAACATATTGCAAGCATATATCTTTCCGCCTTGCAGTGCCATCTCACTTGAATTCCATAATTCCTCTGTACTAAATATCAGCCTTTTTGATTCTGGCTATGCAAGGTCAAATAGATAAGGACTAAGCTGGGAGGAGGATATCATGGCAGCCAAGAATGTAAACTGTTCAGCCTGATGCAGTATGAGTCTCAGATATCCCTGTTTATTTTGCATGCTCCATTCCACAGTCTAGCATGGGGGAAGAGAGGGAGACAGGCCTTACATGGCTGTAATCTAGATCCTGCATCCCACAAATGACTGTACAACTCTGCAAGTCCACAGGCAGTGCCAGGGACTGTTGCCTATTTGCCTTTTGCAGGCTCTCCCACTGTTTTTCCCCTCTCAGACAGAAGTAGTTTTTCAAGTTCCCTGGAAAGGTAAATAAAGATCTACAGCTGATGATCCTAGGTATGCTCATGGGTCAGGCACAATCCATTGAACAAAGGATTCCCTCTGGCCCCCCACCCCCTTTCTATAACCCTGGTTGAGCTACTCGACTCCGGCAAATTCGTCAGAGGCTCCCAATGATGATATACACTCCTGCTGGTGATTACTGATGTGAAAGGCCACAGCAGGAGATTCTGGGCTTGGGCAAATGGAGGAAATAGGTCAATCCTTTTCCTTTGGGTAGCTCAAGCTATTCAAGCACTGGATGCTCTAATTCACTCATTCCTGTTTGAGTTGCATACATCGTAATACCACTCTGAAACGTATTGGATTTAGTTTTGAAACTGTTTGTTTCATGTTAATGAGGGTAGAGCAACAGACACCAGCCTCTGGGCTTTAAAGGCCCACATGCCAGAGGCCCATGAAAGTCTCTACTGATCTAGGGTAAAGGTGAGCTCATGAGCCCTCCATATCTAAGATTGCCCTATGGTTTAGCGAGGCACAGCACTGCTCTGAGCCCTCAAAGCCAGAGCTTGGGGCAGGCCACCAGGACCAGCGGAGAGCAGCACCACAGCCTCATGCCTCAGGAACTGGTTGCCACGGCCTTTGTTCTAGGCTGATGCTGACTTAGAAGGTTGCAACCCTTCACTCCTCCCTGGCTGCTACAGGTCACGGGGGTTATGAGAGACGTTGGCTGCCTTTTGTAGCCTCTGATTGAACACTGTGTTTGTGAGCCACAAGGGCTGTGATTAAATCTCTGCTCTGAGCAGCGTTCTGAGGCCATACTGGTATCTAATTACAGTCTCTGCTTCTGGCAGCTGAGGAAATGAAGATCTGCCTGTGACACTGCCTGTGGTAAAAGGGAGGGAATAGGAAAGGAGAGTGATGCCTTTAAAATATCAGCTTCAAGTGCTTCTCTCGACCTTGGGTGTCCTCTTCTGTCAGCACCTGCAGCTGTGATGCGTGCTCATCCTGGAGTGATGATCTTTTTCTCCCTGCTCTTGTTGTCCTGGTGGAGGTGAGGGGTTTGCTGGAGCTGTAGTCACCTGTGGCCAGGCTGTTCCCAAGCAGCGACAAGGAACAAGGTTCTGTGGTGCACAGAGCAGGAGCTGTACAGTGAAGGTCTTGGCAACTCGAGGTCCTCCAAGATGCAACTGGCTGGAGGAGGCCCCTGATTGCATAGGGCTCCCTGTCCTAGAGGACTGAAGGAAGGACCTCCTGACAGCATGATTCGCTGCCTTTGGAGTGTAGGTCTATCCTCCACCCCTGGTGACTGTCTGGTTCCAATTTTGGTTTTCTTTTGTCACATGGCTCCAACTCTGAATTTTTTTGCGCAACTGTTGCCATTTCTCTGTTTCCCCAGGACAGTGGCAGCTCCACAGGCACGTTTCTGGTGGCAGGGAAGGAGGCAGACTGTTTCTACCGTGGGGCTGTACAAAGTGCCAAATCCTGTGACCCGGTGCCATGGGGAAGAAAGTCATTACTAATCCCTACCATATAGCGGCTCCGCCTGCCCAGCAGGATCAATGGCGCCATCTCAGCCCCATTATGTTGACACTGAATCAGCAAGGAACGCCTAGGAGCTGGGAGGAGAGGGCTCCTCCCAGTGTGGGATACTGCTGCCTGCCTGCGAGACACTCAGGGCCTGTTTGCCTGCCCCCTGATTTTGGAGGAGGTGATGAAGCACTCAGTGGTTGCTTAGGCCCACAAGGCTAGCCCAGACCCTAGAGCAGGACAGGCAGGGCAGAGACCCTGCCAGGATGTGCGCCAGGCTCACCAGCCCCAGGAGCATGGGGCGAGCACGGGAGCCACGTACCTTCTCGGCTGAGGCCAACCAGTTCTTCTGGCAGGTAGAGCCAGGGGTGGGTCTTGGAGCCATTTCCAGGGAACAGGCTGGCCCTGGGAAAAGCAGAGAGCAGCTGCAGCTGCCTCTTTACCCCCACCTTCACACGAGACTGGGAGTCCAGCATTTAGAAAAGGGTCCCAGTGAGTACTTGCCCATCTATCCCTGTGCTGCTTGCGAAAACAAAGGGCGACGGCCTTTCAGAGGATACCATTTAAGGAGTTCCCCAGCTCAGCGAACCTCGGCTGACCTCAGGGTACACCTAGTTTCCAGCTCAGCAGAGCAGCGTTTCAGTTGAAAGCACGCAGTCCTAAACTTCCCTCCTTGCATCTGGGGGAAGGGGGGGCTGCTGGAGGATGGGCAGCTAATGACAGCACACAGAAAACCAGGGTGAACTCGGTTTCTGACTCTCGGATGTAGCCAGATCCCTTCCTAGGAAGGATGTTGCAGTCCAACAGGATCAGCTTGAATGTGAAGCAGCTTCAGCAGCTTTTGGCAGGCCCTGGGTCAAGGGGGGATGGGAGGGCACCAGGCCCACAGCACCACTGGGCGCTGCATGGAGAGTGCCCCAACAGTGCAATGTTTACAAAGGTGAAAAACATTAATAACATGCGCTGTGCTCCTCCTGTTGTTTCAACAAGATCAAGGTGTGTACAGGAGAGCAAATGTGTGTGTATACATGTGCACACACACGCACGCGCTGCGGCTGGCGCGGGATATCGCTCGACGCAGGATTATTCCAGCCAGGCTGCAGTCAATACTGACAAATACGGTATAAGTCCCGTCTTGCCCACAGTAGTGAGGGAGCTGCGGCAGGCTCCGTGCTTTCCTCCCTCTTGTGAAAGACCTGGGGTGTTTTCAGCAGTGTGGGGAACTCGGGTCCTGATCGCCTCGGGTCCCAACAGTGTATGGTCTTGCTGCTGCTCCAAGAGAATTGGAGAGGAGCGACTCGCAGCCCGGCACATTCCTCAGCCCGCCAATTCACCCCTCCGTCCTCTGCCCTCTTGGTGTGCTGCAGGAGACAGGGGTTCAGTGTAAGAAGAATTGAAAAAGAAGAAGAAGAAAAAAAAAATAGCATGTGAGATCATATAATTAAAGATGGTATCAGAATGTCTAATTAGGATGACTGAGAGAACTTGGCTGGGAGACGCAGCCAAGAGCTGAGTTAGTGTGTTTGCCAGTCCAAAGCTCCTTAACAGTAATTAATCCTTAAATGTCCAATTGTTCAGAGTTCAAGGAAACACCTCCTACTACTGTACTTTGTGTTCCTGTTAAGCAAGGAGACACAGCAGGGCGTGTGCCCTTATTCTGTAAGAGCGACACGCCTAGGGGTGTTGTTAGGAACTAGACCGAAGGTTGAGTATAATTATTAACTACCTAAGAGTTCCCAGCATTGCACAATTACCCAGGCCGCCTTGCAGCTGTGCACTCGCCCTGTTTGGGTTTCTCGTTGTTCTCTTTTTTTTTTTTTTTTCCTTTCTTTTTAAAATAGAAATGCTGAGCTTTAGCGGTGATATGTACAAAATCATACTGAAGTGTCATCTCTCCCCTTCCAGTGTCCATTGTGCCACTGAGTCGAGATGCGGTAGCAGAGGGGGATGAGGGCAGCACATATACCTATATACATACTGTATGGCAGTCTGTGCCCTTCACTGAAACTCAATAAGCTTATTTACATCATTTGCAAATTTGACCCAGAGATTTTCCGTTTGTTTTGATACTGTCAGTGACTCTTGCATTAACATAAGAGCCTTGGCTATTTACTCTGGGGGTTTTCATTCTGTTTGCATTTTTGAGGTGAATTGTGTTTGGTTTTTTTTCCTTTGCTAATATTAAGCGAGGGGAAAACCTGGAGGAAAGAAATGTAGGTTTGACACAGTGAGTGAACTGATCTGCTTGTCCTACTACAGGTCTTCTGCCATTGGGACACCCTGATCCAGGCGGTCACTGGGATGGTTGAGAAAGGGTGCTCAAGTGTGGACAGCTGGTGCTGGCCACGGCAGGCAGGTGCGTTTGAGGAGCACAGGCACCGCTGTTCGGTGCCTTCAGGAAAGCCCAACTCAGCAGCAGCATCACAGCTCNATCATCATCTTTTAAGTCGTGTTTCTGTGTTTTTATCCTCTCCCATCTTTCTTTAATTGACCCTTTCTGGTGGGCGTGGTGAGGGCCCAGCTGGGAGCCGGCCGGCCAAAGTCGCTTCTGCAGGGGATCATTAACTCGGGCGTCAGCCAAGGCCCTTTAGTGTTTATAAAACGCAGACAATTAAACACAGTCGCAGCCCTGCAATGCTATAATTGGAAAGCAGTCTGGGACGATGTCCACTAAGAGGGACAGGCTCCCCCGGCACCGAGGCGGGCAGGGCGGTGCTGTCCTGCCAGCCCAGCCGGGACACTCCGGACAGGGCCACTCCGTGCAAACGCCCAGCCGGGAGAGTCCCGGCCCTGCCGAGCCTGCGTTCTATGGATGTGAAAACAAAGGCTTGGGAGGGAAACAGAGGAAAATAGAAGGGACTTGCCCGAGGCCAGCTGACAGCCAGGGGCTGGCTGGGTGCCTGCCCGGGTCCCTGGGTGCTGACTGCAGTGTGTCCCTGTGGGTCCATGGCAGGGATAATAGCATTGCTCCTACAGGCATACATCAGGGCATGAAGGCCCTTCCCCTGCCAGGCCACCATATAGGGAGGGTGGAGGGACAGGTCTTGTCCTGTGGGTGCCCCCTCAGGATTTGGAAATAGCCATTAACTGAGCCCCAGGCTCCAGGCTGGCTTCGGGGTCACAGTCAGTGGGGAGTGGCGTGGCTGGGGCTGTTCCCAGGTTATACAGTGCTCCTATAACCCAGCCTCCACCCTTAGCTGGTCTGGTTCAGCAGCACTAAATGCCATTGATGGTTGTTCCCCACCAGTGGCTGAATGGCCATTGGGAACAGCATCAGGCAGCTGTTGAACTCATTCTCCAAGTCTTCTGTAAAGTCTGGCAAGTGAGGAAGATGCTGAGTACTGGATTGGGATCACCACAGCCATGCTCCTAGCTCTGCAACTGACTCACTGTTTCACCATGAGCACATCACTTCACCTTTTTGTGACTCAGAATTTTCATCTATCAATTAGGGATTTATGAAGTTTAATTAAGGTCTGTGAAGCCCTTTGAGATCCTCACTTGAAAGATGCTGTGCAGGCATAAAGCGCTGTATGCAATGAAGAAAACAAGAGAAATTAAACGCTCGAGACGAGAGAGAAGAGAGGGCAGGTTTCCCACTGCTTGGTCTCCCAATTACATGCTTCTTGTTAGGATGGCAACCTCACTTTAACCTGTGGACAAACGAACTTGTTCACCCCTTCTTGCAGCAGACAGGCGATGACGTGCGGCAGTGTCTTACTCATTGGTTTGCCTTCAGTCATCTTTCCAGAAGTATGAGCAAACAGGGAAGGGGGAAGGGAGCAAGGGCGGGTGAGGAGTATGAATTCTAGAGAAAAGGGAAGTACCAGAAAGCAAGCTAGGATGTGCAAGGGCCTTTATCACTGCTGTTGAGATCTAGCTCTGCATGGTAACAAACAGGAATAGATTTCATCTGTCCCTAGAGGTACGTGCCCTGGAGCAGGGAAGAGCTGATGAATTACAGCAGAGAGGAAGCAGGAGAGTCTTCTTATGCAAGGTATCTTTTTCAGTGTCAGAGAGGAGGTAGATTCGAAGAGTTTGAGGAAAGTGTTTAACCTTAGCTAAATGAAAAGTTGTTTTATCTGTTTTTTAAGGTAAAGGCCTTGCTTGCAGAAGTCATGAAGCACACACTCTGAAGTTTGTGCTTAAAAGGCATAAGCTTAAGGCCTCTGCTGAATGGGGACATGCCCACATTTATTTAGGTGCTTGGTGGAAACCAGGTCTGAGGGGTGGGAATCTAACAGCAAGACCCCGAAGGTCCCCAGGAGATGCAGAAAGCAGTAATATGTGAACAGCTTTGCTATACTATTCATAGGGACATGTTGACCTGAAGGAGTAATGGGCAAAAAGGAAGCTCCATCTCCAGTCTTTATTTTCTCCTTTGCTTACTGTACAAACAACCCTGTGGAAGCTGGCTCCAGTAGGTGTGGTCTGTGTATGCACTCGTGGGTGTGCCGCTTTGTTGTGTTAAAAGGACCATTCCTCACCTGAAAGCAAGTTTCCAGGTTGTCACTGACAGTCACATCAAAACTCCTGACCCCTCCCATCCCCCACCTGCATACCTTCCCTCTTATGTAAGAAAAACAGAGATGCCTGTTGAGATGAAACCCAAACTAGTCCCAGGTTGGTGTCTACCTCTGTTCCACAATGATCTGGGAGCCCTGTGCCTATCTTTCTTCTGAGCTGCCAGAGAAAACAGATGCATGGTAGTTGCTGCTGGCTAGAACAGCCCCCTGTGATCAGAGCAGTCCTCCTCACTTCTCTTTCTCTCCCAGAAAAACCTCCCCTAGTCCATCCAGCTTTCCCTAGTGTTTCTTAAGCTTCCTGTTGGGCATGCTGGTCTGCTCTAATTCCATCTTTCTGAAACTGCTAGTGCCCCAAATTTGGCACAAAGCTTAGCATTAGTGAGCACTGTTTTGGAATAAAGCAGAATAATGACCTTCTGTGACATACTTATGACACTCCATTAACATATCCCAAAAGAAATGTTTTTGTTGCAACTGCGGCATACTGTTGACTTATTATATGATCCACTTTAATTCCTCCAGATCCTTTCGTGTAGTATTGCTGCTTAACCAATTATTCCAAGTCATCCATTTGTGCACTTAATTTCTCCTTCCCGATCATAGTACTTTGTTTTGTTTTTATTGAATTTTATCCAGTTGATTCTGAGCAGCTTTTGCAATTTATTGAGATCACTTGACATAATAATGTGCAGATTAATTGTTCAGAAAAGCCTATGGACAGGCCCATGCCTGCACCCATAGCTGGTTCCAGAGCCCAGCCTTTCCATCTTAAAAACAAAGGCCTCTAGCACTTGATGGCATTCTTGCAATATTCGTCTGAAATGTCAGGATGAAGCTTGGCAGAGCTGTGAATTTTGGAAGGCTCTTTCAATGGAAATATGGGACAAGAGCATCTGTTCAGCTGGCAGTGGCTTTTGGTCTCCAATCATCTAACGTTAGTTTGAATCACTGCTATTTTCTGTATTATTACTGGTCTTCAATGCATGCAGTCACTGAAAATATGCAAGCTTGAAATTGGCTTCTGACTGTAAGGGAGGAGATGGAGCTACTGTTGTGGGATGGTACACATGGAAAACCATAGGTCACATAAAAAATCCCCTGGCCTGGAATTCTCCTAAGGACTGGAGGTACAGCTCCACAGGCATTAAATTTTTCCCCCACTCTCAGCCGAAGGGTCAGGATAGTCGTTGTGTTCAGGAGTGAAAACGTAGGAATTTGGTGTCCTCTGGTGGCAACTGCGAGAGTTACAGCTGGCTAAAGCAGGCGTGGCCCTCCACACGCAGTTTGTCACTCCGGCCAATTGGCCATGTGCTCCAGCCAGAGCACTGATATTCCTTTCCGTGCTGCACTGTAAATATTTCTAGTAAATATTTCTAGTCCAGTCTGGCGTCCGTAGTTTCTGTATGCTCACCCCTCCTATTTATTTTATGCCCATTTACCTGCTTCCATTTCTGGAGTGCTGACCTGTGTGTGACTTTGGGTCTAAGATTGACTTGGTGGTGTTTGCTTGTTGTTCTCCTGTGATTTCTTTGCCTCACAAAAGGAAATTTAATTTCTGTAAGCACCTCTTCACAGTTATTGAAGGCTTCAGCTGCTTACCCTTGCATGGTCCCTTAGTAAAATAAGTGTGTCTGAGTCCAAAATGAATGTGTCTGGTTGTCCTTTCAACCCACTCTCTAAGCACTGAATCTGTTATCCTCAGGCTTGCCTTCATGCAGTTCCACACATTAGGTGAAAGAACTGGTGACCAAGAAGACGCAGAGTACTTGGACAGCCCATGTTTGGCGCTTTTAGCCACGAAACAGGTGAGAGCAGATCAGAGCATTGCATAGATGGTGAAGATGGGAGGATGTGTTTGCCATGATTTGTTTTGTGTGAAGTATGTGAAGGAAGCATGCCAAGCCATACACTCCTGGCTCCAGGAGCTTCTGCTGGTAATGGACGAAAACTGAGCAACCTCAAGGGCTGTGGAGTACAAAGGTCTCTAAGAGTTTGGTGCAAATGCAGCCAGAAAAGTTAAACAGTCTCATCCCTTATGAGAAAAAGCAGCCTTACCTCCTTTCCCCATCTCAATCACTTTGCTACCACTTGATTGTCTTCTCTTTTTCAAGAGCAGCACATGCATTAATGATGCAAAAGGAATATAGCACATCTGGGGCTGGCTCACTGAGGTCAAAGGAATATGTTTTTTGACATGTAAAGACAGGCTGAGAAATTAACTTCTGTGGGGCAGTCCGGTAAAGAGAGGATTTTTGGGGTGTGCATAGTTGGACTAGCAAGTCTGGGACACCGTGGCACCTGGACAGGCTGACCCCATAGAGTCTGTATATTGCACCTTCATGTGGGAAGAGCTTCAGAGGCAGCACAGGAGAGTCAGGAGCTTCCCACACTGGCTGCTGCAATTACAGCACAGGCTGAAAACAGAGCCCCTTTGTGGCGTGAATACAAACAACCAAAAGCTGGCACTGCTTTGGGAATTTTATAGCTTAATGGAAAAGAATGGGAGAAAGGGAATGCTCATGTTTTCATTTTACAAGAGAACCACAGTGCTTTGAGACTTGTTCATCAACTCACAGTGGTGTTTATTTAGGTGCCTGATTTCCATGAAAATCTTTGAGAATTAGGTACTTTGCATGTGAGCATCAATGAACTTACCCGGAGACATGGGAAGGGAGCACGTATTTTTTGGTGCCTGCCATCAAATGCCATCGCTGTCTATCAGAGGCAGGCAGACTGCTTCCCTTTTCTATCTGCCTTCCTGCCAGCACTACTTTCTGAAGGCTGTGGTAGCGCTGGTAAACTCTCTCAAGTCTGTGGCTGTAAACAGGGCTCCCCAGAAACGAGCTTTCTCTCCTGATCTGATAACCAAGGGGCCAGCTGAGGAGGCCACAGGAAGTATCTGGTCCCCAGCTTCTTGCTGCTTACAGACTCAAACTAATCCTCACACTACAGAACAATCAGTAAAAAGAATCTTTAGCAGAGGATCTTTAAATCTTAGCTTCTGCTGTTCTCTGGCTTTTCAGAGTCTTCAGCAGCCTTGCAGCTATCATCAAGCTTTAGGGACTCCTGCTCCCAAGGAGCAGGGAGGATTTCAGCCTATGGCATGATCTGCAGCTTGCCTGTATCAAAAGCCCAGAAGCTGGTAGAATAGGCAGTGAGGAGCAGTTCCAGCTTTTGCTGCAAAGAGCACACCGTATTTTTGTGACAGGTGATGGGGAATAGGGGACCTGTTGCAGATACACAAACTGCAAAGGCAGGCTGGGCACCACCAGCCTCTCAGCAGCGCCAAGCAGTCTGTGGAGATGGACTTTATGCTGTACTTTGGTGCCAGCCACAGATGAGGGGCTAAAGGGCTTGTGCCCTCAGCAAACAATCAAACAATCTGTGTGGGAGGTTGTGCCCTCCTTCAGGCACAAGGAAGACATTTTGACTTTCATTCACTTATTAACGTAACAGTGGAGTTTTCACTGTGATGTTGCTGCCTTCAGCTAGTAGGTAGGTGCTTGCAGGAGAGCACTGCTTCATAGCTCATCCAAAGCATGGGTACAATCTCGGTGGTGACCTTGCTTATTTACATATTTATTGCCACAGCTTAAGTCTCTATTGCAGCTATGCAGATCCTAAATATAAAAGTCAAGGGTCCAATCATGTGCTGAGCTTAGAAAAAATTAAGGAAGTGTATTTGAGGCCTTGTGTTTGTATTTGTTTTTACCAAGATTTCTTTTTAAAAGCCATTTTAGAAACAATTTATATCCTCCTTGCCTGCAACTCCAAAATCCTGGGTTTTTTTAGGGATTGCACAAAATATTACAAGGCCTTTTCCTCACTTTCAGTACTCTGACGGTACACAGACTGGTGCTTTCCAGTTCCACATTAACGTTTGTGTTCTTCTTTTCCTTGGAGGATTTGCACTCTCTCCAGCAGGTGGTAGCAGCCTCCTTCAAGCTGTGCAGCTCTCCTTGCCTGCTGTTGCCGAATTGCTGCCCGGTGATTCATGTCCCTGGCTGCCCTCGGCCTCACTTGATCTCCTCACCCTCCGCTGCATGTCTGAACTCTCCCGTGGAGAAAGATCTTCTGTTTAGGTCCAGAGAGTGCACTAAATTTACCAGCAGTGTGAATCACGGCAAGAGGAGGCAATGGCACAACATCACAAGGACACATGAAATGCCTCGCTGTTGTATATGATTTATTCCTAAAGTTTTCGTAGCCCTATCGTGTTCTACCCATCACAGATGGGTGCCTCATAGATGGAACAATTCAGGGATATGCTTCCTAAAGACAAAATTCAAGCTCTAATGCCTTGTCTAGGTAGTAGGATTAGCTGAAGCAATGGCAGGTCACAGACAGGCTCCATCTTCAAATGAAATGGAAACTCAGTCTGCTTTGTATTTCTACAAGAAGTCCTCTGCTGTGCCAGTGTAATGTGATAGTTTTGTGGATGCAATTACATTATCCAGTGATATATGGCCTCTGCTTTTCAGCAATTGAGTGAGCTACTTCCGTAACTTACTCAGTACAAGGTTGTTCTTATGGTGACAAACACCTTGGGTTTAATTATGAGTGGTTGAGTACTATGGAGTTTTTTGCCCATTTGGCTTTATTTATTTATTTATTTATTTTTTCTTTTAATATGCAGCCATACCTTCATTATTTGTATTTTAGAACAGCAGTCCTGTAGGTGAAGATCTAGATAGGCTGAAAGAGTTTCTGTTTTTTGGTATTCTATATGAGTAAAAGACATGCAGGGAAAAGCTCCATTTAACAGAACAGGTAAGGAAAAACTTAAAAACAAGCTAAAAAAATCCCATGCCTTTCCCTGATATAGCTCCCATACCAGCTATGAGAGGTGAAGCTTTAGGTATATTATAAGCCACCTAAAAATGTAGCAATGAACCAAAGAGTTTGGCTAATATGCTTTAGCACCTGTGTTTGAGTATCTGTTTGGGTGTTGCTGACTGTAAAACTGTAACTTAGGACTTGACTTTTGTTTTTGTGGTGTTTTGCACTGTTGGGTGGAGACCTGTGAAACAGGTCCTTTGCTCGAGAACATGCCAAGGCACAAGACTTCTGCTCTCCACCACCAACTCTCACGCAAAGCTCTTCCATGCCAGTTGTGTTGTGAGCCCTCTCCATCCAGGGCAAGTGACAAGAAGACTCACACGATTCAGTCAGGGTTAACTACCAGGTCCAGCTGGCTCCTTGTCCCACCTGAGCAGCAGCAGGCATTTAGGGAAGACACAAGATGTTCTCTGTTGATCATTAGGCAATCAGCTACATGGTTGCAGTTCCCTAGGGTGTTCCTAAATACCATCAGCTGAGGGATGGTTTATGGTCTGGAATTCTCCTTGTCTTCTGCTGCGTCTAGCTTTGCCCTTGCAGTAATATAAAAGCTTTAATTTGTCTCTGACTCCTTCTACATCTGATAGAAAATTCTCTCTCCTCCCTTTTGCAAACGTTTGATCTTTGCTGCTGCTTGTTATTTGCTATTCAATCTAGGAGCTATTTTGATGCATTGGTGGTGGGAAGGAGTATTTACAAGAGATTTACAAGCCTTGAAGTTAATGCTGTTTTGCTTCTGGAGCATGTCACAGTGTTTAAAGGCTAAACTTGCTCTTGGATCTGTGGTTTATGGCAAATGAATGAATTAATGCCACCTTCCTTTCCATGTTTTGTGTGGTGTATGATGAGGAGGAGACTTTCTGGGATTTTTAATGCTTCCAGCTCTTCAGGAAGTCTGTTTCTCAGACTTGTCAATAGAGAGAACTTTCCCTTGAAGAGTGAAGCAGTCACAGACCCTTGTCTGTAATGACAAAACCCACCAAGGTAACTCCCATCCATGCTGAGACTGTGCAATGGCCCTGACCAGCCCCACCTGAACCTCCCTCCTTCTGACCAGGTACCTGGGAGCTCCACTGCAACTCCAGTTTGCTGGTGTGGTGCTGTGCCCTGACATTGAGTAAGCTTTTAACATTTCATTACATTACTGGTCAAAGGAGTTTGGGTGTCAAACTGTGTTTCAGGCTGTGGGACCTGCGAGCAGAATGAGCTCATCCCTCTCAAGCTTGAACATGAACTATGTCTGAGGTGAGAAGCCCCATGTGCTGGTGTGTTTTTGCTGGGTTGAGGTTGAAGACTCAGGGGGTGGAGGAATGCTTTCCCCAGTCTATGCACATTCCTCCTTGCACGTTGCTCTGAACAATAGCTGTTCATGTTCAGAATTAATATAGCATTCCTGGTTTTTGAAAAGTGAAATGAGCACAAGATCTACCTTCAACATGTTCCTTCAAAGAATGTAAAATTTCTGTCATGAAAAAACAGAAAGCCAAAATAAACAAAAACCCCTTTGAAGGAGGGGTTAGATTGCCTGAGTTGGGTGTGTTAGTGGCTTATTTAAGCATTTAAAGCTATTTACTTAAGCAGACTCCCATTATTCATGCAGGAGCTCTCTCTGGGTGTCAGTGGGCTCGGAAGGGGCCAAAGGTCACTCTGCTGTTTTGTGTGAGGACAGCAGGCTGCTCTTCAGCGGTCTGACCCTGACACTGTAATTGAGGCATAGTGGTAGTCACGCTTGGGAGTGTTGTATCACAGTCTAGCTGGCATTTCTGCATGCTCTTTGACTCTGCAGAAGTGACCATGCTACTGTAATAATGTCATAGAAGGGGGTTTGGAGACCTGTGCAGGGTGAGGGCAGAGTTACTGATCCTGCTTGTCTGACGCTGCTGTCTTGGCAAATACTGGTGAGGCATAACCCAGTGAAGGAAAACCTGCCAGAAGAGGAACCAGTGGAAGAGAAACAGGCACAGCATGAGTCTGGTTGAAGGCAAGGAAGGAGCACAGGTGGGGAAGGAGACAAAAGGAAGAGCACAACTTTCCTCTTTGGGTGGGTGTGGGCTGCTATATAGAGTTCAGTTGTCCTTTTTGCCTCAGGAGCAGAGGCTCCTTCCCTGCCTGGCAGAGGCATGCTAATGCCAAACTAATGTGTTATATATTGCCTGGAAGAGCCTTGACCCTGCTAGAAGCTGACTCATGTGATCTTGGTCCTTAGATTTGCTGAGAACTCCCCTGAAAAATGGCCAGCTCTCACTGAATAAGTGAGAGAAACTGTGCCCCTTCTTTGACCCTTGGATGGGCAATGAAATGAGATATCATCGTCACTTTGCTTTCCAAAGGTAGAAGCTAATAAGTTTTATGGCTGCTGAGTTATCAACTTTTAAGATATAAAGGAGAAAAAGGAAAAGGATTTCTTTCTTCACAGCCTAAACATCTAACAGGCAGCACTCCAGGATTATCAATTCATAGAGGTGGTTACCATGAAACTATTGTTAGGTGTGCTGTTCCTTTGGTTGCTCTCCTCACAAGGTAAGTTTTGAAAGGCCCTTTGAAAATTTGCATTGCACAGTGTTTGAGAACCTCTGTTTTTCGTTGTTGCAAGGTGGGTGCATAGCAGGAGTTTTAGAAGCAAGATGAAGAAAATCTGTGAGTAAAACTGTGATCTTAAATGCAGTTTTGGGTGTGTTTGATCATTTTTTGATGTATGCATTGGTTTGCACTGTTCTGGGGATAGATGGTGTCTTAGGCACTAAAGCTCTCTGGGAAGAAGAACACCACCAAATAATTAGACTAGCAGTGAGATCTGTGCCAAAATGGTGCAGAAATTCAAGCAAGGCACAAAGGTTTTCTCTGAATTCATAACTATGATCATGTTTTCAGTGATAGAAGATTATGTGAATGGTTAGGCAGCATCCTGGCATTCAAGGCATTGTTCAGATTTCTGTAATATTTAGGGTAAGGAGGAGCCTTTGTTTCCCATACTGGATCTCTAAAGGCCACATTTAGTGCCAATGACAGTTTTGTACGTGCTCAAGACATAAAATGCTGTGTATGTTTTGGCTTTATTGGCTCTGTGCTTCAGCTCTCTGCCTGTAAGAAAATAATGATAACCAGTAATAGTGCTTTACCTTAGCAGTAGGCTGTGATGATCAGTATCTTCAGAGGGTTATAAGGTGCTCAGATATATAATTAACTGTTAGGAGGTTTTGGTTCCTAAAGTAATCAGAAGAAATTATCATGTCTGAGCTTTTTACTTTAGGTAAAAATATGCAGGGTGGCTGCGGTTCCTCTGAAAACTTTATTCAGGGAAAAAAAGGTTGATTGATAGCAGCTTATAAGAATTGTTTGTTGAAACAGATTAACTATAAAAGCAAGTGAGGAAGGAGTTAGAATGTTTCTCCCAAATTTTAGGAAAGTTGTCTGAAAAATATTTCCTTTTTTATGTCCAGAAAATTGAAAATACAAGTTAGAATTATTCAGTGGTAGAATAAGGGAATAACTATAATATTGGGAGTAGCAGGAGTTCAAAAAGTCATCCTATGGAAAGCATAAATCCAAGACAGACTAAGAAAACTGAAGAGGTTAAAATTTAATCAGCCAAGTCAAAAATTAATCTGAAGAGAAGCAGTGAATCATTGTTGAAGGAATGAAAACCAAAAAGTCCCATTTCAAGTTCTTCTGAAACATGACGTGTGTAGGACTGACTGATGTGTAAAAGAAGGTTGAAGCCTCAGAAGTTCATTTTTTCTTTGGTGTCCTTGCATAACAGCTTAACAAAGGCTTTGCACTCTGAGCCTTTTAGCACAGGGGACAAGAGGAGTAGTGGTCAAATCCTTGAACAAACTGATGACAAATAGTAAAAGAACTGCCAGGATTAGATGATATCCACCCAAGGGTGTGAGCCAAGCAGAAATATGAACATGTCCATTTTATTAACTGTGATGCTCATATTGATTTCTGTTGTGATGTGGGCTCTGCATGTATTCAGAAGTGATCTGGATAAGGGTGGATTCTAACTTGCTGTTGCAAAACTATTCAGGATGTTCAGAATGGAAACTTAAACTAAGTTTTCCCCTTATCTATTACTCTTATATATTTCTCCTTATATATTACTCTGTGTATGCTGTGGTGAACTCTAAATAGGTGCTGCTTGATCCCAGAACACAACCATCTGAAGACATCAGTGCTAGTGATAGTCAGAGAGACAAATTATTTCAGGAGTTAGAGAACGGTATGAAACCCACATTGCTGCACCTGTGTACAGGGTCATGGTTCACCTGCATGTTGACAGTGGTCTGGATTTTTTATCTCAAAACAGGTGTGGTAAAATCTAGGAGGAGTATAAAGAGGGAGAGTGGTCAGACTTATGAAAAAACTTCAATATGAGATCAAAGAAACGGACTCTTCAGCCTGGAAAAAGAAGGGATAGGTATATGATAAAGACATACAGGCACATGCAGAATGGCAAATTTTTCACAAACAAAGGAATAACTATTCCTTATAAAACAACAAGGAAACAGATCAGGTTATTAACAAATGAGAAAGTACTTTTTTTCAACATGTAATTAAATGATGAAGCTCCTGTTGCCACAGGACTTGGGGGAAGCCAAAAGTGTGAAGGTGTTAGAGAAACAAATAGACAATTCCATGGAAGAAAGATCTCAGGGAGTTGTTCAACACTAAGTAATGGCTTCCTCAGGGAGCACAATAGTATGGATAGTTGGGAGGATAGAGCATGGAAATATAACTGTATTTCCCTCATTCTTTGCCTAAGCATCTGCGTTTGGATGTCAGAGGCAAAATTCCAGACTAGACAGACTTTCAGTATGACACACTAAAACTGTTCCTCCAAGTCCCCGGATCCTGGAAGCTGGGATTGGATCCTCTTTCTCTCTCTGTGTAACCTAAGGAACTCAAATATAGTTGAAATTAGTGTTAAAATTCTCAGATACTGAATTTCTGCAGTAGATTTGTGTGATGCAGACAAGTCTCTCATTGCTTGTGCCTTCAGTATTCCAAACAGTGTTTGGTTTCTGGTCATTGCCCTGAGTAAAGCATCATCAAAACCACAGATTGAACAGGCAGAAATTTAAAATAAAATGTCACACAACAGCTGTGTGGCCACTGTCTCAACCTTCTACAAAGTACTGTAAAAATAATAAAAAATTTCAAACAGCTCATGGCTAAAACCCAAGTAGGGGAGAAACCCACGTATGGAAGTTGCTGACAGTTATTGAATATGGTCATGTAGTGGGGCACAGGTGACAGGCTGAGGTGATCATGGGGAGCAGGAGTGGCTTTGTGTCACCTCATTGACCTGTATGCACAGGTAGCCATATCCCCAGAGGCTGCCCAGCACCCGCTGCTCGTGCCAGGCACGTCTCCTTGCAGTGTGAGCACTGCTGGCTTCCCTACACCCAAGGATGGCTCACATGCTGGGCTGAGCTGGCTCTGCACTTGTTCTGTCATTGACGTGGAAAGAAAGGTGTACAAGCCAGAAGTACTCAGCAGGGCTAAATATTCCAAAAATAGCATGTTAAAGGACAGTTATCCCACTTGTACATAAGACTTGCTGGATGCTGATGGTTTCAGTGTGGCAGGCAAGAACAGCTGACCTAAGCTTTGTGGCTATCTTTGTGGAAATTTTAGAATAAACCAAAATCTATGTATATAAATGCAAGTGTATACTCAAGGAAAGAGAATAATGTTTACTGAAACAGCTACAGGCCTGACTCCTGGCCCCACAGGCTGTTCTGTGTGCCAACACTCTACTAGGAGAAGAAACTGCAGCTGTTTCTGTATCACTATGGCAAACTCACAACAGTGTCGTGCTGCTCCCTGACTGTGGAAGATGAAGATTAATGTGAATTGCTCCTTTCTAAGGAGTTTCACCTTGTTCATGTTCAAATTACTCTCCGTTTGGATGGAATAATACCACAGCAGTATATGAAAGGTGCTGAAGAGGACAACAGATAGAGAAGGCCTGTGGAGGATGGGGTTGTTTGAGGGGATCCACAAGCACTTCATCACCTGTTCCTATAAATTCATTGCATTACATTAATTTCAACAGATCTCACCTGCTCATAATAACTAAACCTCATTCTAGTATAGCAAAACCAAAGAAAATATGTTTGGTTGTTGGGATGAGCCTCATCTTTGGAAAGCAGGGCAGATGAGAAAGGTACCTCCTCTCAGGATTCTGTGCTTTTAGGTATATTAAGTCTTATGAAACTTTTTTTCCTAAGGTAAAAAACTATAACATAACTCTTTCTTTATTGTTTTTAAGGTAATGCAGATGATCTGGAAGAAATTGGGAAACTAGAGGTAAAATATGAATACAGCTTTCATTTTCCCCCGTTTTCAGTACCTGTCATTACCTGTCAGGCTGTTGCTTCCTCTGAGGCAGGCAGAAGAAACAATGCAGTTTGTTGCTCTAAATTGCTTCTGCAAAGAAGAAATGCAAAGCGAATGAGTCGGCAATGTGATGATGCAGCTGGAAGATTACAGAACATAATCAGGAAATGAGGTTTTCTCCAAGCAATGTTTGTTATTAGGTTTCATATCCTGTACGTAGGTCGTTTGTGGTTTGCACTTGTTCCTAGATGCTTTGTTGCTCTTTTAGAAACACAGGATTTAACTCTCCCTTGCTTTATAACAGTGCGAAGTGTCTGCACCATTAAAATCCTCCAGCTGGGCACTAGGGAGTGTGTGTGGGCTGTGGTGGCCCTTGTCACAATACAGATTTCAGCTCTAGGTACTGGTGATGGTCAGCCAGCCACTCATGGTCATTGTGATGAGGGAAGCCCATGACAAGTCACCCATGGCAGGGGTGGGGATTTGTCTTTTATGTCTCTTTAAAGCACTCGATGTTGGGCTGTGCCTACTGAAAGGATATAGGATGGCATTAAATTATGTTCCTACTGGTACTGAGCTGTCTCTCACGCTGAGGGAATAACATCACTCACATCCTTGCCATCTCTGATCGCCTGGCCGGGTGTTAAAGGAGTAAGAATTGGCTCATTCTGCCTTTCCTGCTGCATATTGGAGATGTAACATTTTATTATGTCAGTCGGGTGCCCCTTGGCATATAGAGATACCTGCAGTAGCTGACCTTATGACCTCTTCCAGCCTAAGCAGTCACTGCAGCGATGGATGTAACAGGATATGTTCAGCACATTTCATTGTTTCCTCAGGCCCAATTTCTGTGGCAGTCAGTAAGAAAACCAAGCAGAAAGTGTCAAATTTTGGAAGAGTTGATTGAAAATGCAGCTGTCCAGATCTGTGTTCCCATTTGTAACAGAGGTGTATTTGTTCTTTGTTTACATGAGTGAAATCTTGGTTCTGTGTGAGAAAGGAGCTGATAGGACCCCTCATTCCACGAATTTCCTTGTTAGATCTAAGCAGTCAACCATATTTATTTGTTTATGTCAAAGGCTCTAAGAAGCTTGCAGTTTTCATGTGAGCAGGAGATGTTCCCTGAGACTCCTTCATCTTCAGGTTTGTGTTTGATATTGTCTCTGCAGAGACTTTCCCTCCCAAAATTATTTGAGAATGGGCTGGGCAGAAATCAGCTGTTTGCAGGGATGCATGTATATGGGATTAACTGAAGTGGAGCTAGACTCTATAAACTTCATTTTTTGTTCCCCTCATGATTACTTTTCTTTGTTTCTTCAGCTGATAATTGGGGATGCCACTATTACTTCAGTCATGCCCAGCAGTGTTTTTTGATCTTTTCTTGCTTGATGGTTGAACATTTCAGTGCCTCTGAATTGAATAAAGTTTCTCATCCTCTCTGACTAATTTAAAACCTCCAATCAAAGCAATCAGTATAGTTTGGTTTCTCACATTTGAGCCAACTTTGTTACGTTTTAATATGCTGGTGAATGTAACTTTCTTTTAGGGTCACTCTTTTGGGGTTTTTTGTAACCTGAAGTCTTTTGCTTTTCTACAGTTCATGCTCTACGGCCAGCTGACGTTAAAGCAGTCACTGCAATAGGAAGTTTACAAAGAGTAAGTGCAAGTGGGAAATGTGCTGATCGTGACCCATTTCCTCCATTGTGACGATGAAGTCAGCTGATGATGTAGTTTGGGATCTCAGCTGGGGTGTTCAGGACTAGAATCTTTCCACAAGCATCAAAGACTTCTGTTGAAAAAATGACTGGAAATACCTGCTGTTCAGTGTTCCAGTATACCCTGAGTCTAAAATTAGACAGCTGAATTCGTGCAGGAGGAAATGTGATCACAGTGCTATTGCAGAGAACCATGATATTTGATTAGAGTGCATGGATTTTCCTAACAATGAGCATAACAGACTGAATAACTGGAAGAAGATGCTAGGAAAATTCAAACTGGAACAAGTACAAATTACTGCGAAATGCAGTAGATTTTCCACCTCATAAAGTGTTTTCTGTAGAGATTGGTTTCCTACATAGAAGGCAGAAGGTCTACAAGAATCACAAAGATATGCTTCTGATGTATAGATCAGTGGGTAAAGTTCTCCTGCCTGATATAATATAGTCAGATTTGAATGATCTTTCTCTTAATAGTTGGAAGTGGATATCTGAAATAGATTTGAGGCACAATTTAAAGCATTTAACCACAATTATTGAGCTTTGAATAAGTGTAGAAATGCCTGTAGAGCAAAAATTGATAGGCATTGGAGAGGCTGCAACTGTGAAAAATGGGGGAGAGTCTCCATTATTACAAAACGACTTTCAAATCTGAGATGGTATTCATCAAGACATATTTTCCTTTAGAAAATCAGCGCTTCTGGTCTTCTTGTCCTTATTTTTTTTTTTTTTTTAATTAATTGTCCTGATTGCAAAGGTGCTTCACCAGTATCAGAGGCATGGCCCTTTAGAGCAAGTCTTCTTTGTGCTGGTGTTTTTGTTGCTTGTGGGGGTGTCATAGAAAAACATATAAATTATCTTCTTTTAAGGAATGTTTGCTTTCCTAGAGCAAACATCTCTGTCACTGTCTCCTCTTCAAACTCTCTGAAATCAGTGAAGTTCCTCTGTTGATGTTAAGGTGGTTTTTTTAACAGACACCCTTCTGTCTGAGTGCCATCTATGTCAATTATCTAAATGACTTCAGGTCATGTCCCTTCTTGGAAAGGAGTAGGAGTAGATCCAGAGCTATTTGGTTTAGAACAGCATTTCATTTTATGGAATGTGTTTTCAACTAGTCAAATTTTTTTTAAGCCATATGTTAAAAAATAATTCATTAAAGCAGTAATTAAAAAAGGATTACCAGACTATGAAAATACACTGTAATAGGAAAATTCTGGAAAGTAGCTTAAATCTGTGACTGATTACAACACAATGGAGAAGAGTATGTAGAAAACAGTACCATCTCTAACAGGAGTGGAATATGGTAGGGAAACAGCATACGTAGGTCTAGTTTACACTTTGCTCAATATTATTCTTATTGCTTCTTTGTTCACAGACACCAGAATCTGGTGAGGATTTACTCCAAAGGTAAGAATGAATATTTAGCTTTTATAGGTGTCATTGACCTCATATCTATAGTATCACAGTGCAGAAGATAGGCCCAAGTAATACTTTTTATTGCTTTCTAGAGAGGAGGAAAAAGCCTATGTAAAATATAGAGGATTTTGAGACACTGTAACATTCCCTATCCTTCGGCAACAGAAATTTGTACTTATGCAGGATATAGAGCTACCTTAGAGTTGCAATAACCTTGTTTCAGAATCATTGCTGCGTGATAAATCCTAGGTAGTATCATAATTCACTAAAGACCAGAAAGCAGGGGTTTATCAAAGCAGAGAAAGAACCCAGGAGTACTGATACCCTGCCCTCTGCTTTGCTGATTCCCAGTGCTTCATGGACAAACTTTACCCCATATCCTTCTTCCATGTGCCCTTAGCAGATCTAAATCTGTGAGTGAATATATGGCAAAACATTGTAGTTTCAAGTCTGTGCAGGTCTTTTGAGTCATAGCATTCCAGAGGAGGATTTAGCTCTGCACAGATAAATTTTGAAAGGCTAAATTTTTTTAAAGGTCGCATAAACATCTGTGTCCACTTGTATGTGGGTAATACATGGAGAGGCCCCTGCATCACTTGTAGCTGTGTATAAGCAAGCACAAGTATTGCAACATAGAGAGTGTACAAAGTCACAAAAAATTGAGATCTGAGACTATGTTCTTACTCAGTAGTAGCTGATGACATGACAGTTTTGTGGAAAAAAAGGCCCCATTCTTTCTTTCAGCAGCTGCCATGAATTTACACTCTGAGATGTAGCATAACTAATAAGAAATTGAGGCTGTGCAGTAATATAATTTTCCTTTGAGAAACGGAATAACAGGAACTTCCTGTTTTCTCTTCCCTTTCTATAGCACAGGCAAGAACTTCCTTGAACTAAGCGTGGAAACTTTAGCAGGTGCGTCTTGCTGTCTCACTAAAACTTCAGCAGATTAATTTAACAGCTTGCTGGCAGGAGCTCCAGGGCTCTGCTGGGCTGCAGAACAGATGCAGCACAGGCACACTGCAGGGGTGTAGGGGAAGCTGGGGTGGATGAGGGATGGTGTACCTGGGGACATGAGTAGAGCCAGCCTGGGTTGTCTGTGCTGGCTTTAAAGAGACTGTCTGGGTAGATGAACAGCAGTGAAGAAGGGGTGTGGGACTGCTGCAAGATTCTTAAATGCCCAGTGGGCTTTTTAGCCTGTTATTTCTACCCACTACATAGTCTCTGCTGGTCTGTGCTTGTGGCCCATGCTGGCCTAGTGAAATCTTATGTGGGTTTGCCTGCCCAGTTTTGCCACATGTTTAGGATTTACACTGGGGCTGCCATAGATGTGCCACATCTGTGAATTCATCATCTATTGGCTGTCTCTGAAGGCAGCCTTTACTTGCTTTAAGGCCATTACAAGTAAAACCTACGTGTCCCCTGAAATGCTGTGCATAGCTCCAGGGTCCTGCCCTCCAGATCATCTTCCTGGTATCTTAACTCCTTGATATCATGTCCATTTCCCTGTGAAAGGGGTTTAAAACATGGCAACTCATTAGTGTTCCATGAGTCTCTCTGGGTAGCCCTTCCCAGTAGCTTCATTTCTACAGCTATATTTAAGTCCAACTACGCTACTTGTGGCTGACGTGAGAGATGGGGATGGAGGTTTCTGACCTGGGTCTGGAGGCAAACTCAGACATCAAGCCTTCATTTCAGAAGGTGAGGAACAAAACCAGGAACAGCTGCAGAGGGGCTTGGGCGTACCTCTTGTGCTTGCCAAGAGATCCTCAGACTTTGTGTGTTCTGGCTGGTTTAGTTCTGTTATGTTTAATGAATCAGCAGAGTAGTAGTCTGCTGGATGCAGAAATCACCTAACCTGTGTGTGTCATTCAGCTCTCATTAGCACCTTCAACCCTTCGGTCCTACATCTGTCCCCTGTACCTGGCACAGTGGGGGCAACGCCAGACAGTCAAGCCAGGTAAGTCTGAGGGGCTTTTGGCTGGGCAGTTGATGTACAGCTGGCAAGAGGGAGGATGGAAACCTCTGATGCTGGAGCACTTCACTGGGCACAGAATATGCTCAGAGACTGCACAGACACTCTGGGGACAGACCCTGCCACTGTGGCTCTATTGCCATCTCTCAGAATCAGGAGGAATAAAGCCCAGCTTTGGGGTCTGGCTCACCTGACTTAACATCAGGTCTCTTTACAGCTGCAAAACATATTTTTGGCTCAAATAGAGGCTGAGATGTGCCTACCAAGCTGTGCCTGCTGTTTTCATCTAAGTGCACGTGTCTGAAATTGAGATAGCCGAAAGTGAACTAATCACCCAAAGCTCTCTGGGAAGCACAGTCAATTGTCTAATCTTAACACATTTAGGAGAGAAAAGATTAATCCAGACTGAATCCTCAAATATTGTTTTATTCAATGGTAAAAATCAGCCAAAGCTTTCACCTTACTGATGCCTTCATAATTCTCTCTTCCTTTCTGCTTTTCAGAGACCTCCTGCATCAAGCTGAAGAAATAGTGAAGCTCATGAAAGAGGATCAGGTTTGTTTAAAGCACAGGACAACTCAGAAAGCATGGTGTTGAAGCAGAAAAAGGCAGAAAAGTGATTTAATACTTTAAACAGCACTCAAAAATCTTTTCGAAACAGAAAATGCCATCTCTTGATGTTAACAGACTTTGGTCTTTCTGTTGTAAATAAGAATCATTTCTGTGCCTTTCAGGTGCAGAGTTTTGTTCTTGAAAGTATCCCACCTCTTTTACTTTTGTCAAAGCAGCTGAAGAGCTTGGTAGGGAAGCCAATATGTTTGCTTTCTGTTGGCTAAGGATGTGAGACTTCTGCTAGCTGCACTCTGTAACTGTGCCAGTGTTTCTGAGAAGCCAACCCAAAATAATAATTCTCAGTATTTGTTTCTTCAGTTCCCTTTTGGTCTTTTAGGAGCATATTTTCAAAAAGGACAATAAAGGCCTAGATATGCTTTGGCTGACGCTGGTGAGAGCTTGAATTATGGCTTATGACTGAGTGCTTTTTAAGTCCCATCCTGGAGCTTTAAGCATTCATTTCTCTTTTATTCTTAACCATGAGGCATGTTATTTTGTAAAATAGTCTTGAAATAATGGGAAAATATAATTGCCAAGGCAATTCTTCTGTTGTCCTGTTGCCTCTTTGCTCTACAGGGATTTAGCATACATGTTTGTGGAACTGTATGATTCTAACCAAGGCGCTTCAGGATTGTTGAGAATTGACTAATAAACATAGCACATATGAGCAGAGCTCTAGCTCTCAGACTTTTTATTCCAGTCCTTGTCCCACTAGTGTGACTCCTTCTCAGCAGTTCAGGTACAGTAATCTTGTTGGCAAGCTGCAACTGTGATGGAAAGAGGCAACATCAAGTTCTGTACTAAGCAGTCCATGCCCATCTTTTCCCATAGAGTCTCCTATGGCAGCAGCAATTTCAGGCTCTATCCTGAGCTCTTTGTGGGTGTGTGTTCTGCTTTAATTGCAGTACTTGATGCCTTGAGTCCATTTGCTGTCTTCTCTAGCAAAAACTGAATGGCTTGTCAAATGGAAGGAATCAAGATGGCCAGGGTTAGGCTATGGACTGCTGCTTGGTCTCGCTGGTTTTGAAGCCATAGCAATTTGTGTGAGAGAAAGGAAAACAGCAAATAGATCACCTGTCATCTATTTCTTTATTTTCTCTCCTAGATAATGGACTTCCAAAATGACTGGAAACTGATCACCGTGTTTTTTAGTGCTGAAACCCCATGTTCTTCCTATGCTTCCACACAACTGGTAAGTGCTTTGTGGGGTGGTTTAGCGGTCAAGGAGGGTAGTTAAGACACTTTCCCATACTCTGCTCTCTGCTACAGTGAACCAAAGGAGTGGTTAGATCTGGGATGTTGGGATACCTCTATGCAGTGATGTAAGCTCCTGGCACATGATGTGTTTTGTATTTATAAACATCTGTAGTTAATTTGCCATCCCAAGTCTGAGATGTTTTAGTAGAACAACTGTTTTCCACCTTCAAGTATAAAGATACTTTTCTTCCCTATCCCTGTCTTTTTCTTAATATATGTTAAGTTGTCTATTTATAGAGAGTTAAATTACAAGATTATTTCCTATGTTATTTACTTGTTACTGGCTAAGGCAGAATTTAGAATAGAGTGGTTCTTAACCCTTCAGTACACAGCTCGATACAAAGGGTTTGTGACTTTACAAAATGGATAACTTCGTTTTTTCTACTAATTTTGATGGTATTTCTCACCTCATTTACAGAAGAACTGCATATCAGAAAACCTGGAAAAACTTGCAGCTGTCTTGGATTTTTTGTATGAGAAGGTAAGAGGTATTGATCAACCCTGTATAGCTGAATTCTTTGTACATTTTTTCAGTCTCCCTTACCAGACTGGGCCTTGTACCACTCTTCATGTGGCTGAGAACACCAGTTTCATTGACTTCAAACCTCTGGCTCCATTTGTTTTCACTGAGTGTTTTACACCTGCTTTAAAAAACCTGATGGATGCAAACAGAAAGGAGGGATGCATAACTGCTCTGTTTTGCAACACAAGCTAATGTACCACTCAGTCTTTGGGGTTTTTTAAGTGATTTCTGGGAAAAATGGAGCACATCTGTCTAGATCTAAAAGTCATGTTTAACAGGTCTGTTGGTGAAAATAACTGTTATCTAATTACTGGTGTGGGACATCTAGGCAGTGTACAGACTGCTAACAACCTGATGATGACTTTTACATTAAAATATGTATAATAGACTTTTTTTCTTATTTTGTGTTCATTTTAAGATCTCAGCCTTTCTAAAGGTTTTCTAGCTGGCTGAGCTAAGAATTAATCTGCTTATTTAGGCCTGTTTCTGGGAAGCGTTCTGTGCTGTGTCTTGGTCTACTAATGAACAGTAGACTAGATGAGGATAGATTACTACTAAAGCAGACTGTAAACTGTTTATCTGAATTATTTCAATAGCATCTTCCAATAATTTTGTTTGGCTGCATTGAAGGCCTACAGCACATTCTAAACCTGCTACACTTTGATTGCATCAGGCCCCAACCACTCATTTTTCTCCAAATGACTTGACAAATGTTGTGTATGGGGAAAGTTCCACCCACATGTTCTCTTTAGATTCTCTCCACTATTATTTCCAGAATCTGTTTACGTGCACTTGTAAAAGTGAAATATCATTATGTAAATAAAAAGCTGCTTTCTGCAGGGGGGAGAGGTGTGGTGGGTTGCATGGGTGCATGAGCTGTTAAACAGGATGTTTCGTCCCCAGCTTTGCATTGCTATGTTGCCACAAAAATGGTAGTTCCAAGTTCATTTGAGTTCAGTTTAGTTGGCTGGTGGCCATTTTGGTTATGTAAAATGAATTGCTGTGTCTCAGTCAAGAAAACATGGTTACAAGTGCTTCATAAATGATGATCCTAGATAGCAGGCATAGGAGCAGGGTTCAGAACAGACTTGGCAAAGACTTAGATAATTGATTTTATGTAGGCAGAATCTCAGGCCAGAGGTAATACATGTGAAGTTGTAGATGTAATTTACCATAATTGCTGCTTGCTGATCTTTAATTGCAAACCTAGCATTAATAACTTTTATTAACGCAGGTACCCAAGGCCTTTGTAAATCTAGTGGATTCCACTGAGCTCACAACTGCCTCTCTTGCATGCCGAGATTACAATAATGCCAGGTAACAGGTTTCTTTAACTTCTTGTCACTGCCTCCTGCTGGCGTTCAACAGATAGCTATGTATATGCATTGACTTTACAACTGAGCTACAAGCTTCTGAATAGATTTTCTGCCCTTAATACAAAAGCATGTGGAAGATTTTAAGTGTTCACTTCGTTTCAGATAAACTCTTACTGAAAGATATATTTTTTTTCTGGGAAGACTGGGTGCTTTTAATCCTGTCAAGTTGTATAGCATATTTAATATTGGGTCAGGGTGAGGGGAAAAGAGAAAGCCTTGACGCTGTACAAGCACTGTTCACCATGAGCCAAAGCATTGGTTTGCTAGCAACAGTTTTAGCCACAAATCCAAACCACAGCACCATATGGGCTGCTATGAAAAATGTTAACTCCATCCCAGCCAGTCCCTGCACTGAGATTACGGTCACACGACTGCACAGCCTAGCTACTCCCAGTTTTTTATTCAGTGCTACTTCTGTTGTGCAACTCTCAAGTCAAAAGCTCTGTAGGCACTTCAAAAGTTTGAGTTTTTACATATTGATGTTCACAAAATGAGTAACTGATTTTAAAGGACATTATTAGGCTATTGGAAAGATACTACTTGGGCTTAGGGTACGCTAGGGTAGAGAACATCCAAGTTGTCAGTTCCTTATGGCAACTGCATCTATTTATCTTTCTCAGTACTTTGTAACAAAAGTGTGAGTAGTTTGTGTCCCGATTTAGTATGGAGTAGGAGTGTGCACATGAGCAGTTATGATGGAGTAGTTTACAGCTGGTGAGTTTATACTCCATCTTACTCCACAGTAATTTCTTTTCCTGCACTCGTGGCACAGGGCACCATATGTACTAATATAGTCATCCTGAAGTGTTTCACAAGCTTTGCAAGTATACAACCTCAGAGATGTTCTGATGGAACGGGGGAAGAAGTCTGGCTGCTATGAAACCATATACTTAACAAATACAAGCAGAGGAGAAGCTTTCCTTGTCAAAAGTGACTGCATGGGGCACACTAGCTTATTTCTCCTTCACAAACATGAAGGGGAAAAATGTGGAAAACATAGATTTAGGAATATGGGCTTTGCCAAGTATTGAAGGCCTAAAATTTAAATGAAATAGATCTTTTTTTTTTTTTTTTTTTTTTTTTTTTAGGAATATTTTTTTTTCTTTTTTTTT
>VZRN01000344.1:90899-103337 GCA_013397935.1 Dasyornis broadbenti | reverse complement strand
TTTTTTTTTTTTTCTCTGAGGAATATTTATATTTCTTTTTGTTCTTAAGTCAATTTGCTTTCTTATTGTCAGCATGCTCTCACGGCTGTGTTTATCTGGTAGAACAGTCCCGCAAGTTTGCAAGCCTTGTACTTTACTGTTTGTTATATAGCCTCAGGCCAAGATCTCCCAGATAAGGACCTCCAGCATTTGGTTACTAAGTTGTCGTTTTGAACTGCTTTGAGAGAGAAATGTAAATATAATGAAATTTCAAGAGTCAAAGAGGGATAATAGTTGTTGACACTTTCAGTCCTGTGTCAGCACTGAACTTTAGGCATTGAAGCTTGGGACACAAGGGGATTTAAAATTCCTTCCTTTACTAATGTCTAGTCTCTGTAGACTAGAAGCATCTGCGCTAAAAGTAATGCATGAACCCTATTTTTAGGCATGTAACTCTCTTCATGTATTTTATGAGGTTCTTCTGTTAGGCTTGGGTAAGATTCTGGTCCTGAGTTCATATTTCTTTCACTCACCAGCAGTGAAAATAGCACTTTATCAGAAAACTCATTTTATGGGTTTAGCTAGAGTTCTGTGGAAATGATCCAGACACATACTTATTGCTTATATCTGCAAAGCCCCCAGAAACTTTCTCAGATTCCAGTCCATCCAGGAATTTTCAAGACAGTGTATCTTTGCTGGAGCCTGGCTAGACTTATGTGTATCTTATATTGGTCCAGTCTTCAGTTTTGGGAGCTTTCAGAGTTCTCCAACTAGCTGCAAAAATATGCAGTATACATGTCTCACCTTGCAGGTCAGAAATCTGACAGTGCCAGTCTTCCTTTAGCATCTATAACCTTCTGCAGCTTCCATCCACATTTCTAGATGCAGGTCTTCGTGCCAAATAAAGAAAAAGTTCCTGTGGAAGTATTTTGAGTTTGTTCAATTTTCCTTGTGACTACAGAGAAGGAAATGTTTGAAAACCAGTGCAGCTGCTATTTTAAGCTTGAGCATGTTGCTAGCTTGTGAGATCCTGTGCTAATCTAAGTCTGGCATACTTGTCAGCTGACTAGGCTTTCAAATCAAGAAGAGATACAAAGCTCTGGATATGGGAATACATATCATTCTATGTTTGTGTCAAAAACTAGCATGCTCCATGTAACTTTCTCTACATATACAACAATTTAGTCTTTAGTATGTTCTTGTCAGTGGCTTGAAAGAATTCATGCTACCTGCGTTGTTTATCAGAAGTTCATAATGTCTTTCATGTTCTTAATTCTTTTCTGCAGCAATCCAGGCAGCAATCAGTGCAATTATGTTGGTGAACACTCTGCTTTAGATGACAACATACTGAGGTGGTCCTATCAGGTATGGCATCTGCTGTGTTGTTTGGCTCTCATATTGCTAGACATGTCTATTTATTTTCCAGATTGGCCTGAAGCAAGGAGTTAAGGGAGGAATAGCAGTGAGGAAGTTGACTAACAGCCTTTCTACCACATATCCATAGCAACCCTGCTCCCATTTCTTACATCAGGAATATTGACAACAAATTCTCTCTATACCTGAGTGATCTTAGTATCTCTTGAAGTTTTAAATGTCTATATAACTTTTGATAAGCTAGAATTTTTCATATCCCATCAGAGAAATGATCCATCTTGTCCAGTAAAATGCCACATGATTTAGAAGAGTGAAACTTTTTGTTAAGACAAAGACAGTTGTGCTAGAATTACTTCTAAACATGCCAGGGTGGCAATAAACATGACATTTCATTGCCTGGCTAAACTTGCTGCCCTTTCAAAGAAAATGATGGTGAACCACCTTTCTCATAGCTAGTAGGATTTTCCAGTTGTTGTGTAACAAGATTTCATTAAATTACTGTCGTTATTCTGGATTACACAATTTTATTTCTGTGGTTTATTAGAGGTGGGGTTAATTTTAATTTACTTTAAACCCTGACAAATTGCACATATATTACACTCTCTACTTGATAATACTTGTCTCATTAAATGGTTGTCTATTTAGGATGCTTTGGAAAAACTACTGGAGTCTGAGAGGTTTGATCAAAAAGATGACTTCACTGTTGTTCTTCAGCCTTCTCTCCAAGAAAGAAATCTGCTGCTCAGACTGGTGAGTAAATTTAAGCTGCACCATTATTTCTGGTTTGTGTCTGCTGAGAATGAGTGCAATATTCAGCAGGCTTCCCTGTTCTAGGCTGTGTAGTGCTGCAAGACGAGGGTAGTCAGGCACAGGAAGAGCACACCTCAGAGTCAGATATAGAAGTCCTGAGAGTGGAACTTGATTTAAACAGCACCAGTCAGAGATCCTGTGTTTTTTGAATGCTATGCTCCTGGATAAATCAAACTATGGCACCACTGCATCTAAGGTCGCAAGAGTCTGGAAACTGTCAATGCTGCTGATTTTTCAATATCTTTGTAGTCATCACCATATTCATCCCTGATTATGCTCCTGTTTTTGACAACAAACGCAAGAAGTGTGTAACATGAAGTATTTAAAAAGGGTTAGAGGGACAAAAGATAAAGGTGTTTGTAAACTATGTTGGAAAGTACAATTATTTCCCTGCAATGAGTCTGAGACCTTGGGAATTAATATTGTCTGGTATAGCCAGTAGGGAATGAAAATGAGATTGTTGAGGATGTCAGGCATGGTTTTGTCATAAGTGATCTTTCAAGGGAAGTTCACATGTCAAGGTTGTCTAAGATCTGGAAATAAAGAGGGAGAATATTACTTTCCAGACAATGGCTCACTTGGAGTGAGGTATCAAAATCCAACACATTTGGTGTTGTTTTGTAAAGTAGGGTGGTGGTGAGTCATGGTCTGGTTTCTGAGCATAATAATAACTCCATGAATCTGAGGCAATTCCATTGCTCCCCTCAGCTCAGTATCAGAATCAAGTGAACTGGGAGAAGAAATTTTTCTTCCAGGAATGGTAGCATCTGCTATATTGCAAAATCTTTTCGTTGCTGCTGGGGTCATCTTTTGCCAGGCCTTTTTTTGTTGATGGCTGGTCCATATGCAAATAACAGACTTCTAACTTTCATGACATTACTTTTTCTCTCAGTAATTTGCTCTATTATTTTCTGAACGCCATCATATATCATAGGTGGATTCTTTATTTCTTCTGATTTGTGGTATGCCTGCAAGCCACCATGTGTAACCTTCCAAACTCTTCCAACCTCTTCCAACAGTTACATTTCATTTAAAATTAAGCATGCTGTCTTAAGACAAATTCGGCATGTTTCTACTCTTTAAATGCATGTGTTAACTCGAAGAAGTGTTGTTCATTCCAAATCATTCATGTGTTCACATTTATATGTCTTCCTGCTCTTCTGTATGTCACTGTTGTGATCGTGCTCTGTTGTTGCTCTGCTCTTCTTGTCGCTCTGCTCTTCTTGTCCTGTTCATGTGCAACAATCATTTAGAAAAATAGCATCTTTCTGTCTTGACACACTGGTACTAACTGGGATTGGTGGCAAGTGGCTTAATGAGAATACCAAAGTTGATTTTCTTGTGGCTGTGAATATTATTTTATAGATTGAGAACTTTTGTAACTGAATCGCTCATCTTTCCATGCTCTTAATTATTTTATCACGCTCAAGCTACTTTCTCTTTCAGGGTAAGGATGGTTTGATTATCACATCAAAGACACAAGAGGAAATTCTGGAAGATTATATTTTGGTGGCTGCGAGCCTCTGGAACAACATGGTAAGCAGTACCACAGAGACTGTTTCTTGCTGAACTTGGTACAGATGCCTGGTAGCAACCCTGCATAAGCCAGGCTTTGAGTAGCAAAGAGGCAGGGGAAGGAAGAATGTAAGAATTATCCCATGACTGCTATCCTCAGCTGTGCAGGGAGACTGCTCTTGAATAATGCTAAATGCCCTACACTTCCAAGACAAATCTCACTCTGTTAAATGGCTGCGGCTTGCTACCAAGAACTTTTTAGCAATGTTTCCAAAGCAGGCCTTTAGGAAGCCTCATGGAGTAAATGAGCTGTGACAGATCCTTTTCTTTGCTAATCTTACCTCTTTGACAGCACAGCACAGGTTGGCTGAGGCTTGTCCTAACCTGAGATTATAGTGATTATATTCCTGTCCACTCTGTCCTCTATCCTGTGTCCTCCACTGTACTTTACTAATGAGTCTGATACACCACTGTCTCCTCCTGAACCATCATCTTTCTGCTGCTGTTGCTCATAGTAAAAAGGTGATAGACAGCCTTGAGGAGCTCTTGTTATATTCTTGAGAGTTGGATGTGCTATCCAGATGAGGAAAGCCAGCAAATGGTGCCTTCTGTTAGGTGGGAGAGGTTGTCTGAAAGAAATGTAAACTTTCTGACCCACTTAATTCTGTCAGGGGCTGTTTCCCACTGCAGTCTTGAGCTGCTGACACGCAGCATTTGTGTGTGTGAGGCTGAGTGGATGCATGGACAACTGGAGGAGTTTGCATTTTAAAACTGGTGATAGGGGCAAGTGAAGAAATGTGAGTTGCTTTTCAATATGAATGAGACAAAAAAGCAGGCAGATGGGTTTGGACTCAGCAGAATGAAGCCAGATGTTACTGTTTAGTGTATATTTGGATGTGCCCTTATATCCATTGTTTTGCATAAAATGTTGATTTTACTATTTCTTTTCAGAAACTTTCAACATTTTCTGTTTCTTTTTCTAGTAACCTTATAACACATACAACCTCTTTTTTAATTAAAAAGGATCTTCAATGGCCAGTTAAGTTAGGTGAAATATAAAAAACTTTTTCTTGTTTTGCAGTCCATGTGTTAATAAGATTTTCTTTGGAGAGTACCTACCATTCCTGTGTCTGTCCAAATTACCCTAAGCATGAAGGAAAAAAGTCTATACTGCAACCACCTTTTAGTAAAACACATTTTAAAATAAATTCATACATATTGGCATGTTCTTGTTTACTTTTATGCTAATTCAAACGGTAATAATGTTGTCGTAGGCCTGATCATTTAAAGAAGCAGAATTTGCAGGAAGAGGCTTCTATTCCACTAGATGATATATCTAGAAGAGTAGTACAGTCACTTTAATAAAATGTTATCTTTTAGTTAAAGTTAGTAGGACTTTAGTTAGTTACTAGGAGGCAAGGAGTTAAAAATTGATAAGCTGTTACATTTCTAACCTTGGAACAGCCATGCTGGGTCAAGTTACCTCCTTTGCTATTATCAGTGATATTCCTTGTGATGATGTCACAGTTCCTACCTCAGTTCTTCCATCATAAAATAGATGCCCTCTGTTTCATTTTTCTGTCTCTGAACCTTTTCTGCACAGAGTTTATTTGTCCTCCTGTGCTCTGTCCTTGAGCAACCCATTCGATGGCATGTTGCTCTATTCTTGTCACTCTAATTGCCCAGAGCATTTTGTGGAAACAGCAGAGATGAAAAACCATAAGCAAAACAAAGTGATGCTTTTACGGCCGGCTGCATTAGGGCCAGTTACTTGGGCAGTGAGCGTGCTGTGGAGGCACCAGAACCAAAACATTGTCATAAAGGAGACAAATACCTACGTTGCTTTATTTCAGTGTTTTTTCTCAGTGTGAGGTGATTCCTCTGGTGAGGGGACAGCCTAGATGATCTGGAGGAAAAGCAAAATGTAGCAAAACCACATCTTGCCACTGCTTTGAAGGAAGACTGTAGGAATGGTAACCCTCCCCTCAACTCACTTTGCCATCTTTTTTCCTGACTTCTCTTTGATTTAGTGGAATTTTCATAGTACATCTGGCAGTCATCAGAAGAGGGCCTTTCAGTGTTGTGTCTTTGCCTATGATTGCCTTGTCTGCCTGTACTCTGCCATGATGTAAAGCAGATATGAAAGATGCTTTCAGCATAAAAAGCACTAGGAGGTGTCCCCACCTGATAAAGGTCACTCCAGCTCTACTGGGAAATCCAGCCAACAGTTTATGCTGACTTCTTTAAAAACTAAAAAAAAAAGCAACCCATAATCCAGTCTTGGGAGCTGATAGGAAATCAAGATCGTGACTTGTGGAGCAGGAAACACAGCAGAATGAAACTGCATTCAGAGGTTTCCCTTCTCCTGCTCTCTACCAGGCTGTCCTTGCCTTGTTTTTAGGCTTGATACCAGCCTCTTTCCTGGAATAATTGCCAATACCTGCTTATTGGCCAAAGGGCGAAACCTTGAAAATGTAGTGGCAATTGGCCTTAGGGCTGCACTTCAGCCTGGCTAAGAAGGAGCTGAGCCATCAGGTCCTAAGGGCTTGTCCTAGGTAGGGCTGGATATTTGACCAAAACAGCTGTAACTCTCTGGATGCAATGCAATTCATATGCTAAGCACACCAGAGATCAGTCAGCTAAATGACACTGGAAAAACGGAGGGAGGTTGGCTGCGTACTTGGGCAGCTTTGATGTTTACCACAGAGAGCCTGATTGAAAGCATTTGCCAAAATTAATCAATTTTACCTCTGGACATATATCTGAGGACAAAGCTCCATTCGTATGTAAAGAACTTCACAAAAGTAAGAGTTTCCTGTCTTTTGGCACTCTTATGTAACAGAAACAAAACCCAGCTAAATCCTGCAGCCAAAAGAGAAACTAAAACCAGGCAAGAATCCGAATGGGAAGAGCACGGCATGAGGCTGCCTGTGCTGCTCTTCTGTGTTCATGGGTTTATACTGCCCCATTCCCTGACCAGGACCTTGCAGCTGAGCTGCATGGGAGCTGTCAGTCTTTTCTGGGACAACAGTGTGTCTGACCCATCTGGAACTTACTGCTTCCTGGAGAAATTTGTTCTCGTCACCCAGCTTCCAACATGCAAGTGTCTAATACTTGTTTGAACCTAATTTCTAGTCAAGAAATACCACGTTGTGTGGTTTCCCATGTTCTGTGGCATCATTTGGTGTTGGAAGTATATTTTCTTTTAAGAATGTAATTAAATAGCTACTTTGTTTAATCCTAGGAGGATGGGAAAGTATCCTAGTGTGTCTTTTCTCTGAGCTTCATTATTTTGCACATTTTGGGGAAATTTGTTTTATTCACCCCTCTGTCTCTCAAAAAAGCACAGACTGTTTCTTCAAACGTTTCTCTGAAGGAATATAAACTCTGTAAGCCTCTTCTCTATTTCTCTGAATTTTCCCATTATTTTCATTGATAGAACAATCAAAATAGAAAATAGCATTCCTGCCCAGAGTGCATTGGTGACATCAAGCCTGCTGCTGTTATATTTTCCAGTCCCTTCCATCCTGTTTCTCATGAAGTCTGCTTGTCCTGGCAGCTGCTGGTGCCAAGCTGAGCAGACACGCACTGAGGGATCTAAACCTTCAGCCAATTCCTCTGTGTGTGATTGCAATTTAATTAGCACTCAGCAAGCTGCCTGAACAGGTGAAGTGATTATTTTTGGTATTTGCCCCTTTGTGCTGTCAGTATTTTCTGAATAATTCCATAATTTTTTATTATTACAATAATCCCCTCTCCATCTTGTTTCAAGAAGGCCAACAAACATAAATGTTATTAAGTCTCTTTGTGGAGTTGGAATGCACCTTTTGGTGTTGCCTAACATGTAAGAGAGTGTAGATAATGAAACAGTTCTGAAAGGTAGGATAAACAATCAACACATACAGGGCCAGCATTCCCAAAAGCAGAATTAATGAGTGGATGGAAGTTTTAGTCATGATGGGAAGACAGTCTGCTCAGGTGAGAGGATTTGTTTTCAGTTCCTTGCTTTTGTAGGTATACATGTGGTATATTATGCATAGATAAATATTTATCATAAGCAAAAGAAAATTTTAAATATATATTTTAAAATATGTGTATATGAGCCTGATGGAAAACTCCAGGCACTAGAACCTTTGCATTGCTGCTGCTCTCCCTTCCCTCCCACACACAGCATGTGTAGAATTCCTCTGTTCTTTCCCTTTCCAGATGCAGCCAGTTGGACAGAAGCAGCCTTACGGTGTCACAAAAATTGTTAAGGTCCAGTGTCCATCTCAGGTAAAAGGGCTTCCTTATTATTCTGTGTTTTTATTTACTCTTTGCAGAATTTCAAAGTTTTCAAATGCTGTTGTTGTTTTCTGAAGTTCTTGGGAATGTGCACTTGCCCAAGTTATTGCACTGTTAAAAAACGGAGTGTTCCTAAACTTCATTGACACAGAATCTTTTTTTTCTGCAGATGAAACTCTGAAAAAAAGAACTTTGGACAAAATTTAATTATATCATCTGTGTCAGATTTTTTTTTTGGTTCAAAATATATTTAGCTAATCTGAATTTATTAATTGCAGGTGTGAGGTGCATTATCAGCATTCTAATCTGTGTCACCAATAAAATTGAATCCATGTTTTTTGTGTAATCTAGCTTTTCTGTGATTTGCCTCTGCTGCCAGGTTTAACTTGTTTAGTCCCTGGAGCTGTCAATAGTCAGGATTGGAGCATCTCAGGTTCAAAGAACAGGTTCTTGAATGTTTTTGCATTTAAGCTCTGACTTCAGTAATTTGATAGTGATAAAATATTACTGGTATCCAAAAGCTTCTGAACAGCAATTAGTTTTGTTTGATGCTAAGTTTAAGGCAAGAAGTGGTGCTGTGCCTAGAACATACCTAGGATGGGGCTTCAGACAAGGGCTTAACTTTCAAGTCTAACCTGGTTTACTTCACTAATGCAATGTTCATTCAAAAATAAATACAGTAAAGATTTTTTTCTCTCGGAAAATGTAGCCAGAAGACTTTAATGTCAGCTGACCGTGTTTCCACTGGTGTTGGTAAACATATTCTCTTCACTCTACAGGAAAATCCATATTTGTTTACATATAGAAATAGTAACTATTCATCTTCCCTGAGGACACCAAACACCAAAGAAACATCTCAGGTACAGTAGGACTGTTTGCATCAGATGAACTGAGTGTATTCCAGGGAGTGGGGCAGGTGGGTAAGAGTGTGTGGTAGCCTAAATAAACAATGCTACCTGGGAAAACTAAATGCAAAGCTCCAAATTTTTACTTCCATGTTCGACTAAATAGTCAGATGTTTAATAGCACATTTGCTCCTTGGTAGGTTCTGTAGAGTGTGATTAAGGTAGATGTGTTCAACTAGCCTAAAGAGGGTCTTGCCTTCACTGGTAAGAACCTATGTTAAACACCTGGATGAAAATGTTATTTTCCCTGGGATAAGAAGATAGTGAAAAATGGGGCTGTTTAGTTCTATCATGGAAGAAATTAGATCAGATCTGACCACTATGTGAGTCTGATTTAGTCTCGTTTATGCCATAGTAAAACTGAAGAACATGGGGTTGGGTTTTTTTGGTTTTGGGGGTTTTTTTTTGTTTTTTTTTTTGTTTGTTTGATTTTTTGTTTGTTTTTTTGTTTTGTTTTGGGGGTTTTTTTGGGGGGGGATTTTTTTTGGAGGTTTTTTTTGTTTGTTTTTTTGGTTTTTTTATTTTTTGTTGTGAGATAGTTTCAGATTAGATGTGTGGAGAAAAAGACCTATGACTGTGTTTTTTAAATCAAAGTACTCTGATTTTGAGCAGAACCTGATGTTCTCAGGCAGGTACACAGGGAGTTGATAATATTCATTTTCATGCCTCAGAACACAGTGTCTAGACCACATCTAGACAAAATGGCCTGTTCATCACTGGAGTTGTAATACACATTTCTATTCACATTTTAATATAGTGCCATCTGTTTTGTTAGTTTCTTGGGGTGTACAGACCTCTCCATGGGGCAATGGTATCTACCACTGTGATTTTTGGAAATAACTGTAGTGTAGGAGGTGTTAAGGAGGTAAGGAGCAATACTGTGTTATGTTTGCAGTTGTTTTGTTGGGTTTTCAAATTAAAAATTAAACCCCCTATCCAAAACAATGGAACAAGACGTACAAGTTATCTTTTCCTTAGGCAAGTTAGCCTACTTAAGGAATTCTGCAGAGAGATTTGTAGCAAAAGCACATCTTTGAGTCTTGTGTGATGGTTTGCTCTGGTGTACTGATGGCCAGCCCTTTACTAACAGTAGATTTTGGGAGTATGTCTGTCAGTAGGCTGCAGCCCAAAAGGGACAGGCTTGCAAATCCCTGGCTGCACATACAGGACTGCAGACGGAGAAGGCAGGCTCATGGTTGTGCTGGGATGTTCCAGGAATGCTCAAACAATTTCTTGTGAAAGATGTTCAGGGTATGGGCACACCAAATGTTGCGAAGCTGAGCACAGCATGGCACAGAGTCTTAAACAACTGGCCCCACTGGTAGGAAAGAGTTGTGCTGCACTCATAAGGCTGCACACCTTCAGAGTGGGCTGAGCCTGTGTCTGCCTTCAAAAGGCATGGACTGAGGGCAGGCTGAGCTGGGTAGATGTAAACAAAGTATGGGGATTTCATTAATCTAATGTTCTGAGATATAAATGGTCTATCATGACCAGAGTATAGTGAAACTGATGTAAATTCTTGCCCTGTCTTTGCAGGAGAGGAGCTATGGAACAAATGTTCCCTGTACTGACCGGGTTCCCTCGGATACAGTTCCAGTTTCAGGTATAGTACTATGCCTTGTTATAATAGAGCTATTTCATTTGATAATAGAAGGGGAACAGAACTGGGTTTACTCAGGAGAGGTACTCTTTTCTTTGGAGCAGTGCACTCTGTTGGCTGGGGCTTTTAAGATTCTTTTTGGAACAATGTGAGTAGTTTTATAGCAAGATACAAGTTCACTGCCTCAAAGGTGGTGAAAGCTTATGCAACTGCATCTTCCATGTACAAACAAAGAAGTGACAGTGGAAAAGACAAGAGGCAGTCAGATCTTTCACTTCCAGGATGGAAGAAATGTAAGGGGCTCTTGTTAAAGTAGTCTGAGGTGCAAAAACTCATATGGAGTTCTGTCCTTGGGTAGGTTTTGTCTTTCCTCAGAAGCTGTGATGGCCTCAAATATCTACTCTGTGCTGGCACTAGAGCTGTATCTGCTTTTCAGTCACTTTCACCAGTTAAAAGGAATTTGAGTAAGAACAAATGCAAGACTGAAGTCTTGCTGCCTCCTTTGTCACTGTAGCTACTGCCCAGCTATGGTGCTAGGAATCATTTCTGATTTGATGCTTATCAGTCTCTGTCATTCTGAGCTGATGCTGTCATGAATATTAAAAATAATGTCTTTGCAATGCTTTATTATGCTTATTCTGAGGAAAAATTCTAACAAACATCACAATTTATAGTTTTCTTTCTTTCTATAACACTACCTTTTTTTTTTTTTTTTAAATCAGTTCATAATTTAAAACCAGCAGATATTCAGGTGATTGCTGCCCTGGGAGATTCACTCACAGTAAGTAAAGATCACTGGATAGCCATTGATAAAGCTAGCAATGAAAAAACTTGCAATGAAATTTCTGATTTTTTAACCTGGGAAATGGAATATATACAGTTATGCCTTACTGAGCCAAACATTTTTTTCACTTTTTTTTTTCTGTTCTCCGCCTTGGCTGGCTGATTGGTAATCAGATCATGAGTCTAATCTGAGTGCACAGTTCCCATTTAAAGTCCACAAGAGTGCCACACAAGGTAGAGATGATAGATTAGATTGTGCAGCGGCAAAACTAGCCAGCTAGGGACTTGCAACAACTGCTTTTCTTTACTGATTTTTGGCAGCTCCCAAGGTATTGGCCCTGAAAGCTATTAGTAAGCAGTGCGAAGAGAAAGAAAAGGTTCTGCAACTGATTGTGTGTATCTGTGTATCTGTATAATAATATATATATATATGATAATACCAAAGCCTATAAAGCCACAGTATTTTATACTAACTAAATATATTATTAAAATTGCAATAGAACATCAGATGTGTCAGATGTAACTTACCTTGAGAAATTTTTAATTTTAACACTATTCCTGGTACTATGTAAGCTCATTACCCCTAGACTGGTTGTGATTCTCCAATCAGTGGTGACTGCTTCACTGCTCATATAATAATTCGTGTTTCCTACATGTTCTGTGCTAATTATCACATTAAATCCTTGTAGTCTTTTTCCTTGGAGAAACTGAGAAAGATGTAAAATCACTGTACAACAACTTTTTAATGTGAGGAACATTATAATCAATTATTAATTCAGGACCACTGCTATCTTATTTATTCCTTATGTAAATTTAGAATTATATGAGTATTTTGAACATTCTCAAGTAATTTCCCCCACTTGATCTAATTACAAAGTTGATAGAAGAGAGTAATTCACTGGGACAGAGTTAAAATACCTTCAGCCTTTCATCCTCTTGAGAACAAGGATCTGTTCTATTTTGGGAAGATGACATATAGCTTGCTTCGTTAATATGCTTTTTAATTATTCTCACTAGGGTCAGTCAGAGAACTAGTTACTGTAGCAATGCTTATTTTATGAAGATGAACTCATCTTCTTCTTCCAGGCAGCTAATGGGGCAGGGTCCAAACCCCATGATGTTCTGGATGTCCTGACTCAGTACCGAGGTCTTTCTTGGAGGTGAGTCCCAGGAATTCACCCCCCCCCT
>VZRN01000344.1:24907-90892 GCA_013397935.1 Dasyornis broadbenti | reverse complement strand
CGACCGATCCCCCCCCCCCCCCCCCCCCCGGTGGGAGAGAATCCATTTTCTTCAGCTTTGATTGATGTAGTTATTTTTGTAGCAAACGGAGGCTTGTGGAGAGTGGATTTGATGTCACATTTTGCACGAAGGCACATGGCTGTACTGTTACTCATGATAAAGAAAATACTCATACTAGTGACAAGATAGAGTACAGTGTAGCATGGCTGGAATAGATCTGGATACACGGAAAAATGGGGTCCTTGTTAAGAAGTTCCTTTTCAATCTCATGGTTGTAGCTACTGTAAAGGGGTCTTCTAGACCCTATTGCCGTTGCATCATTTGCTCATTTTACATTTCTGTCCCTGCCCTTTCTGTATCCTGTCTGCTCTTGCCCAGTGTAGCCTACGTCATCCATTTGTCTCATTTAAAATTGGTGGTCTACAAAAAATCTTTTCTACTGTTGTTTCATCCACAGTATCTATTTCCTTGGTCCTTTCCCAGTATTGCTTACATCACGGAGAACAGTTTATCAATTGTGAGTCAATACAGACTTACATATGCACCATGTTGTTAGACACATCAAAAACACACTCTGGAGAAAGGCAGTCGCGTTCACTTGTTAATCTGCAACTGTGTGATTTAACATCAATCAGGCTGATCTTCCCTTCATCTTTTCTTACCAATCTAAGCCACTGCAACTCTAGAAGAAGTTTAAACGGGTTCACAAAATCATAGAATGGCCTGGGTTGGAAGGGATCTTAAAGATCATCTGGTTCCAACCGCCATGCCATGGGCAGGGATGCTTTTCACCAGACCAGGTTGCTCAGAGCCCCATCAAGCTTGGCCTCCAGCACTTCCAGGGATGATTATAGTGCACTTCAAAATATTCTATTGCAGATTAAAGGAGTGCTATAGAGGTGTTCCAAGTCAAACATTTTATATTTCGATCTTTAATAGTAATCTATTGACATTTTTTTGGGAAAACAAGTATACTAGTACTTTCTACAGCCTGAAGGAGAATGAAGAGCACACAGACACAATGGTGAATTTCACCAGTCTAGTAGTATTCTTCCAGTTGAGTGAAATGGGAGTGGGGGGGAAGGTGGCGGAGGAAGGCAAAGGTATTGATTTTACTTATCACTCTGAAATATATGCTTTTAGGAATTTTTGGTTGAGGTTAGATTTGTTAAGTAAAAATGGAAGCTATAAATATTTTAATAGGTACAACAATAGCAAAGGTGGCAGCCTTGAAAAAAAAATCTCATTTCTTTTGGCTAAGTTTGAACATATACCAAAACATGTGAAAGAGCTGAAAGGACAACTACTGTAAAGAGCTTCTAATATGATTGTTCTGCTGGTGCTGGCAATGTCTCTGATATTGTGACCCCCTGGGGACACGCACCCAGAGCTTGGATGGGCTCAGCACAACCACCAGTGAGCTCTGTACATGTGCGGTAACCCCAAAAGGGGGCACTCTCCTACCTCGTCCATTGCCTTACCGAGTCCATCGTACCTTGGAACACTTTTTTCCTGTTATTTCTTTTTAACAGTGCTGGAGGAAATGAAAACATAACCACAGTCACGACACTACCAAGTAAGTGACTTTTTCTGTAAATTTGATAAGTATGTGGTGCTGTTTGTTATTAGAATACCTGCTATTATAAAAGGAGACAGGAGGAAAAGGTTACAATTTGTAGCACGACATAAGCAATCCCTCTGAGTTTAATGTCCAGTGCTGAGTAAAAGTTGCATAACAACCAGGCTGTAATATGCTGTGCATGACTTAATTATGTATTTTGTAATTCCTAGGTTTTGGTTGTTTCAATATTCTTCTGTTAGTTGTAGTTCTGTCTAAAAGGTATTTGGGACAGATGAATCAAAGATCTTAGCTCATAGCCTAAAGAAACTATTTTGACTGTGTGGGAAAGTTGTTTTAGGCAGGAGCAGAATCACATTACAAGACCAGATTTTACATGCTTTTTAAAGGTCAGGACATTTTGAGGTGTTTGTAACCTAAGCTCTAGAAGGGAATCTAGGGTCTTTGGGGTTAATACATCTGGGGACATGAGGCTAAAAGATTTGATTCCACCCTGTCTGCAGATAGAGCATGATGGCATGAGGATCTCCTGCCTGAGTATATGGTTACTCAGCCTTGCTTACCAGGCAAAATGGCATTCCTAGCCAAGATGATCATATGAGGTCATGAGATATCTGAATTCATGAAATTCAGAAATCTGGAAGGCAGGAAGTTGTTGCATGGTGATGAGTCTCCATGTTTATTTTACTTAAAGATTAAATTTTTTTTTTGATAGCTATTTCTTAAAGCTTTTTAATGGTCTTCTACTAAGGCCTAATCTTTATTGCCTCATTTGTTATCTGCTGCAGGAAGCAATATTTTAGGTGCTGTCTTTTTCTGCAGATATTCTTCGTGAGTTCAACCCATCCTTGGTAGGATATTCCACTGGCACTGGATCACAGAATTCAAACAATGCTGCACTCAACCAAGCCGTGGCAGGGGCCCATGCAGAGTAAGAGGGAAACTTTTAATTTTATAGAAATTTGATTTTTTTCTATAAAACTCCTTATGACTAAAAAAGGCCCAACCCCTGGATTTTGGCAGGAACACATTAAGTCTAATAGGCAAACCCAGAGATTTTTTTTTTTTTTCAACCTAACTGTACCATGATGGCTAAGAAATGTGATGAGGACTTTGCAGTGTTTCTGATCTATGTCAAATAAATTAGCAACAAAAGCAATACTTTCTCTAGCATTTTCCACCAAGAAAGCCAAAGGCTTTTACAAGCACTACTCAGAAAGCTGTCCTGTTGTGAGTCAGACAAAAGATCTCTCCACTTTATAGGAGGTATACTCAAATCCTCTTGTCATCAGGACCAAGAGCTCATGTAAAGCAACTAAGAGAAAATTGTGACTTGTTTAATTCCTGGTCTGCCAGAGCTGGGAATTAACTAGAGATCACTGTGCACAGTCTTCAGTGCAATTCATATTCTGTTTTTTTATCCATTGGGAACAGTTCTTGTAAGACCTACTTCAGTGGTTTGAGGCCATATCATAACATTGTTACAAGCACAGACACTTCAGAGCTGTGTCTATTGCTAGCATCTGTCTGATGGTGGGGAAGGTGCATTTTCTGTATAGCTTGTAAAACTGTAACTATGCAGCATTTGCAAAGTAGTCCAGTGCCTGTTGGATGCTAATTATTTTCTCCTTTTTCTTTGTCCATCACTGTCTCAAAATACAGCCTTTGTTGTGTATCATATATTCCAGTCAATGAAAATTGGGTTTTCTCTGGGGTCTTTGGGTTTTTGATGTCCATTAAACAGCCTTCCTCTTTACCTTGCTATCTCTGCAGGATTCTTTCTTTAAATTTTAGTTAGTTAATTTTTATGATTTTATTTTTCCTTTATTTTTAGGGATGTTCCTGGACAGGTTAGAAAACTGGTGGACCGCATGAAGAGTGATACAGTGAGTTTAACAAGTCACAAATATCTTTGGAATGAAGTGACATGGCATCATTAGTTTCTAACATACCAAGAGCAGACCTCAACAGTGAATGTCAAACTTTAAAGCAGTAGATACAGCAGCATACAGTGCACTACTTCCCAGTGCAGAGTGTAAATCAGCACAAAATAATCTGTAGCTTAGTCTTAAATGAATTTGTACTGGCATATGACAGTTACTATCAAACACAGATAATTGTAACCTTCTCATAATTTTTACTGCAAGTGGCTGTAAATGCAATGCTGTTGCTTCCCATTCCAATCTGTGTCACCCTGTAAGATAACAGAACCTTTTCTCTGTGAGGATTTTACTGTGATGCTATTAATTATCTTGTAAGCAGGTGGTTTTTTCAGCAAAAGTGATACATGTTAGGATGTTGAGGGTAAGTTTTTCAAGTAGCAAATAATGTGGAATGAACATGTGAAGTGAGGAAAGGACTTCTTTTCTATAAAAATAAATTAGTCCCTTTTTTCATCTAGTCATCAGCTGATTTTTGACTTATACATTTATTGTTAGGAATTATTTGATTAATGGTCTGTAAAACACACGTTAGGTTGAGGATTGCTTGCATATTTCTCACCTCAGCTCGTGCTTTAAATGTTTGCTATTCGTAATTTGACAAATGTGCTATGCAATCAGTGACCTAAGTTACATTATAATAGTTTGAGTTTCCAATTGTCCATCTGGAAAGCAGCCAAGAAGCCTTCAGGATATCTGTGTGCATGCTTAGTGTAAATACACTGTTGTGTATATATTGGCAAAAAATATTTGCAGTACCTTTCTTTTTGGTTCCCTTTCTTGTAAACAAGATTTCAAACTGATGGATACATCTGAAATGAGATTAAAAGGAACAGCAACTAACAATGAAGGTTGGATGGTTTTCATTCAAACCATTCAAGGCTTCTAAGCCATACTCTGTCAAATTTATTGTCCTGAGAATGTTAACAGAAATTAATGGAAATATCTTTTACTTTACTAATAAACATTTTTATTTAACTAGTAAAGTTCTTTCTGACTAGAAAGCATGCTCATAGTAGATGTCATATATCTTTGGTTTAAGAGATCCTTTTTTTCCTCCTCTTTTTAAAACACTTGTTGAGTGCAGGAGGGAATTTTCCCCTCTTGTAATTCGATTTTGTACATTGTGAGACCAAACTACTGAACAGTGTGTTTACTAGCTGGGATATGTTGCCTCCTGCCTTTGAAGAAAGATGCTTTTAGACAACTTGAGGCTGATGCACTGTTGGTGCTTTTCTTACTGGTGTTTTCCACTGAAATTAAAGCACTAGGATATTGAGCACAACATCCACAATGTGGTACTAAGCATATCTGAACCTTTTCTCAAAGCTAAAAAGGTGCTTATTGACTGTAGCATAATTACCTTGATTTAGCTAGCTATCCCTTTGCAAAATCTTTTCAGAAACAAAAAGTGCTGTAATATTTTACCATTATTGTTAGATAGAGTTAATATTGCCCCACTGTTCTTTGCAGTTTGTCTCACAGCAAGACTGGAATGTATTGTCCCCCCAGGGTTTTCCAGCAGGATAACTGCATTATTTATGACACAGTAAAACACATACCATAATTTTTGCAATGAAGATGTATTTCTAGGACTGCAGGAGGAGTCACCCTGTATACACAAGATATTACTAAGAAAAGCATACAGATAGATTTTGAGCAATAGTTTTCTGAAGCAAATAGTTTTCCATGATGCCACTGTTATTGTAAATCTGGTATAGATCATAGCAGTTTCTACATCTTCAGTCATGACTACAAACTTGTTTTTGTTGTGGATGCTTAGGGAATGATAGCTGTGTACTCTGAGAAATGGGAAACTTGTGGTTAGTACGTTGCCTGCATCTTCCTCCTTTTCTTTTCTTAATTAATAATTTTTGTTCTATCTTCTTCTCTGTGTAGAGAATAAATTTCCAGAGTGACTGGAAGCTCATAACACTTTTCATAGGAGGAAATGACCTCTGCAAACACTGTGAAGATCCAGTAAGTTCCGTGCTGCCTGCAGCATGAACTGGGCACGGCAGGCCACAGGGTCTTTATGCATTGCAGGGGGTGAGAGGGAGGAAATCGGTGAGCAAGACCAAAATAACGTAGGTCTTAATTAGGCAGCTCTGAAATGTAACTGTACTGAGACCTTCAGGTTGCGCAGCATAATGTTTTGATAATTTTAGAGATACCTTTAGAATACCTGTAAATCATATAATTGTTACAACTTTGTTTTGCTGTTGTCTAGGCAACAAGAAGTTATCCTAGTTACTTTACTTCCTGTAGGTAAAAGGTCAAGGGTTTTTACTCCTCTTTGCTTGTGCACAGTCACACTCCTAACGCTTACTTGGTGCTTTCTTAATATTTTCAGTGCTGTGGGAAAAGTTCTAAGTATAGCTCATGGTAATTCAATTATATTTTAAGAGATCCTTATTGTATAACATGCGTATATATAATATATAACATGCGTAGGGTATCTAGCCTTTGGTATGTGTGATTGTAGAGGAGGTGAAAGGCTGTGGCAGGCTCCTCACTTGCTAATAAGAGTTACCTACTCACAGGCAGTTGAGCACATATCTCTTATTCTCCATGGTTAACTTCAGATCAGGAAGAACAGCAAAGCAGCAGCACAGTAAGATGGTTATAAAACAAGAAAGGAAAAAATTAACCATTCCCATCTTCTGCTCCTGACCCAAAACCAAAGTGCCTGTTCACCTGACTGGGGTGGGTGGCAAGGAGAGAGCGTGCCTGCATCCAAGGATCACAGTGATCTTTGTGTGGCACGAGTACAAACAATGCCAACCACAATGCTCTTGATGAGCCGTGACTTAGGAAGTGAATGCGGGATCTGAGCTGTCTACTTCTGTAGAGTAGGCAAGTGGGGCTCTCAATGAACTTCTGCTTGAAATTAAATGAGAGATAAAAATGGCTGAAAATAAGACAGGCATTTCTCATAAGAAAGTTTATTTGACTGTTATAGTTCCACAAGTGGAAAAATAAATGTTGGATTACTTGAGACAATAAAATTAGAGTGCTTAAACCACTAAAATGGAACAAGGAAATTTTGGCACTGAAAGGCAGGTATATTAAGTGATTTCATTCCCAGATAAACACCTAAGTTTTGCCAGTTATTATTTGTGGCAGGCAAGGAACATATGGGAGATGTGTTGTAATATTCCTTATAGCACAAATAAACTTACTTTTACACAGACTGCTCTTTGTATAACATGCGTATAGTAACCCATAAATGGTCCCTGTAACTGAGTTATTAGCTGTGCTTTTAAGACCAGCCCAAGCAAGCCTGGGGATTGAGGATGTTGTGATGTCTGATAATACCCTGTGAATTTTCACCCCCGCCGGTATCCAGTGGCTGCTGGATCTTTTCTTGCAAGTGAGATAGCTGTGATGGGAAGGCAGAAAAGCAGAGACGGGAAAGTTTTAGACCCAAGAGTTAGAAACATGGACACTACTGTGAAAGACTCTAGCTAATCACTCTTATACCTGCCTGAGTAAACTAATAATAAAATTCAACCCTCTTGCTTTAACAGGTACACCATTCTCCTGAAAACTACACCTACAATATACAAATAGCTTTGGACTTACTTCACGAAGAGGTAAATCAAACTTTACTAGCATATAGTAGCAGGGATTTTGTTCTGTTTGCAAAGCAGTCGCGGATCATTGATTAAGAAATTATTTCCTTGCTTTCACTACTGTATGCAGATATGTTTGCTTGCGGGAAAATCTTTGTGAAAGGCAAAAAGGGGGGGAGAAGTTTTTTACTGAAGGAATAAGGATGTTCTTAGCTCTATCTCATATGCTGAGGACAAATAATATAAAAAAGGTTGTAACAAAGTTGAGCAAGCATATTATTAATTGATTAGAAAATGTTTTGCTTCTTTAAACTGCAAATAAGTATATTTTTGTGGTCATTAAGAGAGATTCTGAAATTCTACACAAGGGTAAGAATGATGAGAGTGCTTAAAGAGTTAGGTGTCTGAGTCTTGCTGAGACCTATAACAACTTGTTTGGACCTTTTGAAGCCATCATTTTCAAGTGACCAGCCATCAATGTTTAAAACAGAACATGGCAGTGCTGGCAGGGGCTGTAATTTAGTATTGCATGTGTGGGGGATTAATTATTGAGGAAGTACTTTGAACACCTCAGTTATAAATAATGCACAATGCTTGAATCAGCAGGCTGCTACCAAGGTCTGCTGTGGCTGTGCCGGGACAAAGACAACACTCTGTGCTCCAGGAGTTTGCTATGGATTTGTTTGCTCTCTTGGCAGGTTCCGCGGGCATATGTGAACCTGGTGACGATGCTTTCCATAGCAAGCCTCCGGGAGCTGCATGCATTGAAAAACAATAGTTGCCCGAAACTGCTCATGAGGTTTGCAGATGATTGATGTTACAGCTCTCACTGTTGTTCACAGAAGGCTGCAACATCCTCTTGGGAAGTTTTTTCTTAAAGGGAAAAGGTTCTAGTATTTCCAACCACCAAACACCTTTCTCTGTGCACATGCATGTACCTACATTTTGATTTCACTACAGCACTTAGAATAAGCTGTCACTGTCTCTGCATGTGAGCCTTGCTGTTACCACTTCTTATGAAGGTACCAGTTTTGACTCCTCACTTACCCTACAAGCAAGTTTAAGCCAGAACAGAAAGAGCTCATCTGGGCACTCTTTGGTGAAGATAGAGAAGACACTAAGACACAAGGTTTTCTAGTTGTATTTACAGGTTTACTTTCCTGCACTTAAAACTCTCCCTCTTGCTTCTGCAGTTTTCAGTCTCTATAATCTCATTGCTGATTATTAATTTTGTCTCTAATTAGTCTCTCAAGTAGATGTTTCAGATGCTTAATTGTGTCACCTGTTGCTTTATGGCTCAACAATCCTTCCAGGTCAGTGAGTCTGCCACTGAGGTCTGCACCCTCGGTGGACTTTTGGTGACTCAGATAAGGTCCAGCATTGTCCCTTCGAATTGCTTCTGGCAGAACTTGTGTGTTTTCAGAAAAGCAAATCCCTGCTTTTCTGGGTTGTTGGGAAGAATAACCTTGTCCTGTGAATGTAGGCAGCCACATTCATACATACATACATAGAGTAGGGACAGAGATGCAACGCTTTGCTCTGATTTAAGGCTTTCTCATGGCTGTCAGTAGAAAATTGGTTTTGAAACTCAGGGTACTGGTGCCCCCAATAGTTGTAGTTCTTTTTTAAAAATTTATTTTGTTTTAACAAAGGTTACTGATTAGAATACACAAGTATCTCAAGGTCCTAGTCGTTGGACAAGGACAGTTAGCAAAGCCTTTAAGATTAGATTATCTCATGATAGCTGTAACCTTTTCTCATCATTTCAGGTGTCATGCCGAATTTAATATTTGCCTGTCTGGCAGCAAGCCAAGTTTATAGGGTGATAAGCAGACCCTGTGTGAGATAATAAATGCTTTTCTACTGAATGTAAGAAGAACCTGAAGGAGGATTTTGATCTTGAAAGTCCACTCTCTTTTTTTATGAAAGTAGCAAACAACCTAAAGAGATGTCTCTACTAATGTTGCCTAACTTACCTTTCTGAAACTTCTGAAAACACAATTTAGATTTGTATTGTTCTCATACAGATGTACTGTGGAAGTAAAATCTTTCTTAGTTGGTCTCCATTAAGACAAGTTTGGACATGTTAGGGATCTGTGTATACTGTATGTGTACCAGCTGCATCTCTATAGGAGGTATTTCTCTAAGAGCTCTCTCAGGGATCCTTTACTGTGGTCATATGGTCAGGATTTTCGAAAGGAGTCCTCTTTGTAACTTGGATTTCTCAAGTAATGAGGCATGCCCAGGAAGACAGAACAATCCAAGAAAAATATCCATGTGCAAGAAAGATCAAAACTTCAGGGAGAGATAACGGTGGCCAACATGAGTTCATAGAATCTTAAAATGTTTCAGGTTAGAATGGTGTTCTAAGGTTGGAGAATTCATCGTCAGTCTGGGTGACTGTTCTGGTGCTCTACCACCCTCTCTGTGAAACATCCTGTAACCTCTGACTTTCTCAAGTGATTGGAATGAATTTGTGGGAACTCCATCTTGAAGGATGATTGCACAGTTCTGCTGAAGAACATGTTGCACAAGTGTACTTACGAACAATTTTTTGTGGTGAGTTGGCCCCAGGTGCCAGCCAAGCACTCCACACAGCTGCTCATTCGCTCCACCCGAGCAACAAGGGGAGAAAACAAGGATTGTGAGCAAGAAAATTCATGGGTCAAAATAAAGACAGAGAAGCCACTTACCATATCATGATACTTACCAAGTATCATTTCAGGCAAAACAGACCTGATTTGGGGAACTTTATTGTATTTACTGTCTGTAAGCATAAACATTTAATTACTGATTCAGGTATTGGGAAATGAACAAACAAAAAGGTTGAGCAGTTAAAGCATTTGTCCTCCCTCCTCATGTTCAACTTTGCTCCAAGCACCTCTCCCTCTACCCTTGTTACTGCTGCAGGGTACCCTCAGTCCCTTCAGTAAGGCATGGCTTGGGGTCTGGATCTGGTATCTCTCTGCCGCTCCTTCCCGCTCACTCTTGTCCTGTGCTCCAGCATGAGTCCTACAGTCATATGCATCCACAGTTGTGGTCCCTTCCAGGAGTGCCTGTTCTGCCATGGAGAACCTCTTTCTTCTTTGTTCCTGCTGTTCCCTCTTCTCCCTCTCTGGTGTTTTCTGCTCTTTCTTAAGCATGTTTTCACAGAGGCACCACCAGCTTGGCTGAGAGGCTCAGCCATGTCCTGTAGTTGGTTTGCTGGAGTTGTGTCCAGAACAGGTAGTCCTGGCCCCTCCTCACAGAGATCACTCCTGCTGCCAAAACCTTGCTATGGGCATCCAGTGTGGTTTTTGCTTGCATGGAGTCTTTTCCTCATTTACTGTTCATTAATTTATCTCCAATAAATGTGTTTCTGCTCAAGAACTGGGGCTGTGCAGAAACTCAGGGGTGAGAAGTAATGCTCTCATTTAATGGCCCTTCAAAGAAGTCTCTCCCAGAGCTTTTATTCCTGCAGCTTGTCAGCTTGGGAGCAGGGGGGAAAAAAGAAGAGCACTTCTCAGTGCCATGCTCTTGTCCCACAGGATGCTGTGCCCTTGTGTCATAAACCCTAACGACAATTCCAATGAGTTAAAGAAGTTGATCTACTTTAACAGAATGTATCAGGTAAGGCACATGGCATTTGTTAGAAGTTTAATGTCACCCTTCTGTTGATCAAGGGACCACAGATGGGCTAATATTTGAAAGTGGGGAGGCAGCATGCACTCATTTTAATGATATATTTGTAGTTGTGATTAAAAAAATGTAGGATCAAGATCTTTACAAGTTCTGCAGGAGGGAGGGGCAATCCTGGGTGAGGTGTAAATGGATGGAACAACTTGATGAGCTGAACATAGAAGAAGGAAAAATGACAAATTTTCTTTGACCCTTTAGGAGAGAACCCGCCAGTTAGTGGAGAGTGGAAGGTATGACACGAAGGATGATTTCACAGTGGTTATGCAGCCATTTTTAACTTACATGGAAATGCCAAAAACACAGGTAAAACAAACAAGAAAACCACAGCTACATTAAATCCTGATGCAATGTCACTGACTTGTCAAAATTGTTTTAGCTGTAAATGTAGCCAGCAGTTTCCTGACGTAGTAATTATTACATTCAGTTATCTTCCAAAATTGCAGAAAATGTGTATGGAATAGTGGAGATAATGGGCAACAGGAATATGGGCCTTGATTTGGGGCACTGCAATTGGACAACCATAAAGTAGATATTTTAGTTCAAAGTCTGCATCAGGAAGCACTTGCTCTCTGTTCCCTATACATCAAGTCCTTTCCAGCACTTTGGTACAGGACCTTCAGTATTAAAACTACATATTTCAAAGCACTGTATTGTGTAGATCTCAAGAGAAATAAAGAATACAACTGATATCTGTGCCCAGGTATTTTGTACTCAGAGTCACAGTGGTAGGTATTCATTATTACTTTGGGAATACTATGCTAAAGAGTTTTAAAAGACTTCTTAGTTCTGAGTTACTAACTTTCTCTGGCCTGGTTTAATTCCATTTTCCTCAGGGGCCTTTGCGGGTACTTTGTTTAGAAGTCAGCTGGGTTATCTCACTGGAAGAGAGAGGACATAATGCACAGCTTGTTGCATATTTGCTGCCTCTGTGCTACCTATCTTGTTCTCTAGGAGGGGTGGCCAGATGCTTCATATTTCGCCCCAGATTGTTTCCACTTCAGCCAAAAGGCGCATTCCCAGGCTGCACGTGCTTTGTGGAACAACATGGTAAGATATTTAAAAGTTGTGTTGGTCTCTTCCTTGTTCACTTCATCCTGTCCTTGGCAGCAAAAAAGCTGCAGGGAGCTACTAGGTAGCTAGCCAGATCTCTTCTGAGTAGTGTTTACAAAGGAAAAGAATGATCACATGAAGAAAGGTCACCCGAATTGTTAAATCAGTCACATCAAACCAGTAAATCTCGGGGTACGTTAAGGCTGGGTGTGTTGGGACTTCCCTCAGGAATATGATGCCTGCCAGGCATATTGATCAGCAGGCCACGTTCAAGGTATATGGGAATTAGCCTCTTCAGCACACAAAAAAGCAATTCATGGAGGCAACTGCCAGCACTGGTGCAGTGCCCTGTAGTTGTCTTGCTGTGCTGCAGAGGTGGTTGGCAGCACAGCATTACCCATTGCTCTCTGGTACTCATCTGCTTCTTCTCTGTGCATCCCCCTTTTTCCTCCAGCTGGAGCCTCTAGGGGAGAAGACAGACAGTCAGCACATAGAAGATGAGATTGTTCTCAAATGTCCATCTGTGGTAAGTTGCAAGGGTGTTTGTGTTCATGTGGATGTGCTGGGCGTGGCTGGGAGTCTGTGTGAGCCTTTACCCACCTCCTGGAGCTCTGTCTCTGTGAGGATGCTCTGCGCTTCCCCACACAGTTTGTGCCATTGCCACCAAGGGCAGTATGAGCACTCACCCAGGAGATGGAGGGCAAGCTGGAATAAACTTCCTCACATCACAGCTGGCCAAAACACAAGGGAAGGGTGTTTGGCCTACCTAGTCAAGATCATCAAGCATCCACACTGAGTGACAGATTCAGTCAGCATAGCTCTGCAGGAGTCACTGGGAATACCTTGCAGTGGGACCACAAGCTTATTATGAACCTCACACAGCAGGGTCCTGAGGGTATTCTTTAACTTCTGACTGTGTAAAAATATAGCCCAGATTTACACTGTTGTTACACAGATTTTAAAAAGGCTTTTTTTTTTTTTAAATCCCTGAGGTTTATTTGCATCAAGCTGCTAATCATCTACAGACATCTGAGAACAAGTTTGGGGAATGGAAATCTGCATGTGTTCCTTTGATGCTTTGCATTGATTCAGATTGCCTTGTTTTGTAGGCTGAGCCATTCCTGAGGACATATAAGAACAGTAATTACACATACCCTAAGCAAACTCCAGTAAGTGTCAACATCACCATCCCACGGTTACTCTGCTGCATCTGTTCCTGTATGGTAACCAAATGAGTTATGTTCTGCAGCACAGAGGAAATCAGTCTTTGGCCAAAGGGGTTTGGGAGGCTGAGTGCATGGCACAGAGCAGAGAAGTACTCCCTGAGTTAGACAAAATGCATCTGGAAGCACCTGTAAGAACATGTGCTCAGACAGCAGTGTTACCAGTACAGGACGCTGTGCTGTTGTGAGCAATACTGAATATGACTATTGAATTGAGCAACCAAGACCTGTCTAGTTAATTATATGCTAAAGAGGCTCCAGTTTATCCACCTGGCCTCTGCTGGGAAGATCCTAGTTACTACTGTCTGGATTTGCTAGCCAAACGCTATTCAGCTCTCTTCTTCTTTTTAGAATTATGGAAGCCAGCTGGTATGCGAGGACAGGTCTCCATCCTCCCCTCCTGCAGCTTCAGGTAGTCTTGCCTGTTTCATGTTAAGAGGCTGAATTACCTTCAGCTGTCCTTCAAGATGAATGTTAATTTTTGCTGAAATGACTGCTGGACTGTGAAAAACATTGCTCAGAAAGGATGTCATGTTTCTCAGCAGATGCTTAACAGATACAATGCCACACTGTTATGCAAGGTAGCATTCTGACTAAGTAGCTTCACTGAACTCACTGCCAGTGGAAAACTTCAAAATAACGTATGATAAAATCCAAATTTGAGTGCTGTCATAGCTTATAAGCTATTCCACCTAAATCTCATGGAAAAACTGGAAATACAGCTTCATTCATGTTAGTCTGGAATATAGCAGTATTCGGTTTTCCGAATAACTTCATATTGTCTTCTCCTTAGTCTTTTTGTCTTTAATGCACTGTTCCTGCTTTGTGTAATTCTGCATTGTTTTACCTTCACTTTGATGATGGATATTGCTTGCCACTTATTGTTATTTGCTCCTTGTTCTTCTGTCTTTCTGAGTAGCAATGAACCATTGAAATACTGAGTAATATGCATATATTGGTACAACAATCACAGGAGATGAGCTGGAGAAACTTCTGATTTATCACTTGGGTATCACAGAAATGTGACAGAGCATGACAATGCACAATGGCATATTTCACATACACAGTAGAGAAAAAAAAATAGCTATTTCCTAACCAGGTTCAACTGCATCTCTTTCCTTTGCAGTGCATTCCCTAAAGCCAGCTGATGTGAAAGTTGTAGCAGCCCTTGGGGATTCTTTGACGGTAAGAAGATGGTGTTTTTACTGTTGGTAAAACTACAAACATGTGCCTGATCCAGTGGAGGGAAAATAGCTGTGTACCTGGAAGCAAAGATCTGTTCATTCATGGATGATAATAGATCTAGCAGCTAGATCAAGAAAGAAGGTGTCAGTCTTCCAGCACTCTGTTCCCACCGCACGCAGTTATTCACATGCTTTAGAACTCAGGCAAAAATACAGGCAAATCCTTTAAAGAGGTGCCTAAGTAGTTTGCTGAATTGGAGACTGAAGAGATCAGATGCTGTTGAAACAAATGGGACTTAGCACAAGGCTTAGGTTACTGTACTTTTTGAAGTTTTTTCTGAATAGGAATGGATTGATGAGCCTGTTCTTGAGCCTCGGTTCTTCTAGGAACAGAATGTGACTAAGCCGTGCTGGATAACAGCATTTTATTCGTTTTAGCATTAATGTGATAAGGAAGTATGGGGTGAGAGTCCTCTGACTCAATACATTTCAGAAGATGTTCAGTCTTTTTATTGTGTCTGTTTTAACTCCTAGCTGATTTCTTGATCATGATATAGTTCTTGCTGCTGCTGATTATCTTTGGTATCCAAGAAGGAATGTATCGTGAAATCCAGGCATCCTATGTTGCAGTTATGTCTTTCTGCCTTATGTTTTCATATTGGTCAAAGATTGGAATTCTACAGCCAGGTCAAAGGAAACACTGGACAGAAAGATGTAGTTGGAACGCTGGTTTCTCTGAATCTGAGCCTTAACAAAGTCATTGTGTGTACAAACCATGAACCCTTTACAACTCTCTGGCAGACATGTTGCTACAACTCCTGTACACAGGAGGCTACTGAAATAAATAGAAGAATTTGAATGTAAACCTGCAATATTAACAAATGAAAGATATTCTATATATGGTTGTGGTTGCTGTATTGTAATATCTAGGGCCCTGCAGGTGTTTCTGCTTCTAAGTGTAGTCTGTAGGAACTGGGAATAAAATCTGCTTTCATAGAACAGGCAGTGGTGTATTGCTGTCTCAGAGCTGCACTAGGCCTGTGCATAGTTATTCTGAACATCAATCTTCTGTTGTTTCAATAAAGCTTATACATAGAAGAAAATGTAGTATTATGGTTTAATTTAAGGTAGCACAAATAGGCTGCCTGGTTTTGTATTGTACTGTAGAACTCACCTGCACCTAGATTTAGAATGAAACTATATAATCACAGGAACTTTGCTTCTGAATTCTGGAGGTGTTTCAGGAGGGATGTATTGGTAGCTTGCCTCTTTCTTCAGGGTAAGTGTAGAGAGTGCTTCCTCCTTGCTCTAGTTCTAAGTCTTTCCATTTAGCAGAATACTTTTCAAATTGGTATATGTGTATTATGGTGCTTCTTTCTGATATATGTTTGTTTTCTCTGCAGAGTTCATACAGTGTTTCATATCATTAGCCAGAAAGTTTTATGGGTTTGATTAAGATGTTTTCATCACTGTTGAGTAATGCAACCATGAAAGAGTTGTTTAGCTCATCTAGACCCATGAGAAGAAAATCTTTGTTCCACAGCTCCATAATACATTTTTTTGTGTCATAGATATGATATGATGCTTGTAAATAGTTTTAAAAGGTATTGTGTTCTTCAGGGGAAAGGTTCAGGAAAATCCAGACACCTTTTAAAGCTTTGGAAGACATCCATTCAATTCAAAAGTAAACAAAACAACTATGTAATTCTATTTAAATTAGTAAATTGTTTTTTGTTATATATTTGTATTACAAGTTACTATTGCATTAGTAACTCTGCTTTAATTTCATTTGGTTAATGAAAAATAATGTCCAGGCTGGTTCAGGAATTGCCTCAGATACTCTCCAGGATGTGATCACTCAATACCGGGGACTGTCTTGGAGGTAAGTGTTCAGCCAAGGTGATGAAGAGATGTGTTTTGGATCTTTCAGCTGTCAGACAGTTGAAAAAAGGTTACTTCTCAGGCTAGCATTTCTTTAAGGTGTATCAAGATCCAGGATTTGTCATAAGGGTGGCTTGACAGAAAACATTTTCAGCAGCGGATTTTAAGCAAGCCTTTTGATCTCTCTCATGCTTTCATTTTTGGCTGCCTGCAGCAGTTTGTATTTTTATGTTGGGATGTCATGTTGGAAATCTACAAAACTGGAGAAGAATCACTGGAATGAACAAGTCAGAACCGGTTGGTTTTGGGACTTCATCTCAAAAGTTTTCTATTTATGAACTTTTTGTAGAGTCATGGAAAACAGTTTATTTGGTCAAAGAACTTTTGCCACATATAGCTACACACAGTCATAAAAGACTAAATTGTTTTGCTGTTGTGATGAAGCTCTGGTGGTATTGACTGGAGCAGTTCTGTGCTGTACTAATATCTCTCTGTAAGCTGAAGTGTGGCTTCAGTATGTCCCGTCAAAATGAAAGCTGGAGAAATATATCCCTGTGCAGAAAGAAGAATGAGAGAAGAGAGTGAGGAGCCACTGCTGAAGCTCTTTTGTCACTCAAGGGCTATTTGTGTTTGGTGTTGCCTTAGAGTGGCTTCATGAGGCTGGAAAGGGCCTCAAAGTCGACCTTCTAATCTGCAGTACTTAAGGCTTGACCATTTGAGAAGGAAGCTATGTCAGGCATTTTTTTGCCACTTGATAAATGATTGACTATACCCCTGTACATCTGCAAGAGCATTAAATCTTTCTGACAAGCATCTCCACCACTGAAGCCTCACCCATTCTCCCCAATAGCACTGCCACTTCTGTCCTCTCCATGGATTCTGATAGATTGATAGTTACCAAATTAATCACTCTTTGCTTTTCCCCATGATGCGTGGCAGGTTTTCACTTTGCTTATTGTCTATGTCCAGATAAGAAATGAGTGACAGGGATTTTTTTTCTCATTTTAGTATTGGGGGAGATGAGTCGTTGGAGAACGTGACAACTCTACCTAGTGAGTAAATGCTTTGCTAGATATAAATGGCAAGATTGAAGAGATGCAATGGACTGATTTCTGATAGATTTATAGAGAGCTTTGAAGAATCTCAAAGGTGGTTTAGTGTAATTAACAAGAACTACCTTTAAAAGAAACAATATCCTAGGACTAATAAATAAAAAGTTAGCTTCCTCAGTGAAGCTGAGATAAAGAAGTGAAGCCAGATAGAAATTCCCTTACTTTCTTTTCTCTCTCCCTTTTCAACTGTTTGGTGAGTATTATTTGAATTTCTAAATAACCTTGCTATGTCCATGCTCATGATGTACTTAACATTTGCTTTTAATAAATATTCCATCACAATTTTTTCCAAAAGAAATGTTTGCATAGAGTAGGCCTCTTTGGTAAATAAAGTTGCCTACTCATACATGTAACCTGAAGGGAATAATTTTAACTTTCTCTTCACTGAAATGTGCAACTTTTCATAGCTCAGTTTATTGTTAATGTAAAGCCACCCGAGTTTCGGTTTGGATCATCTATAATAATGAACTTCCATTTGAAGAGGGCCAGTAAACTGTTCTTTTGTGTGTTGACCATTATTTTAAGTAGAATGTATAAGGAATATAATTAGAATTAGCAATTAATTGATTCAGTGGGTCCTAATATATTTGATAAAGCCCTCATTAAAATGTGGTTAAACTCAGTCTTTGCGATTAAAGTAGATTTTTTAGTTTGCAATGTGTCCATGTTCATGCTCAGCTGTAAATTACTCTGTCAACTTCATTTTGGAAACTACTATGGGGAACATGGTGGGGCTTCATCAGAACCATGCATCTGAGGCCTTGTTCTTTGCATTTGTCAGTAGTATGAGATTTTGCACAGCAGTGAAACAGACCCAGATCCGTTAGCTGGAAATGAGCTCCTGCTGGGCGGAAGGACCCTTCGAGCTCACTTCACAAAGTCAATGTACGACTGGAATTTTATTTTAGGCTTTAACCACTACAACGGAAGAGAGAACTGCACACAGTAGTCCTCAGTTCTGCTCATCTTATCTGCTGGTGCCAGTGCAGGGCACTGCAAGCACACTGGTGTCTGAGTCACTGCCAGCTAGTGATCCTCTCACCACTGCTTGGTGAATCCAGCTAGCTGACCAGCAGCTGCAGCAGCTGTACCGTCAAGAGCAAAGCTGTGGCAGTGCTGGTGTGTGCCAGTCCCTTATAGGCAGGGAGCAGCTGGAGTCTTTTTGCCTTCATTGCCACCTTTGTGTTTCAGACATCTTTCGAGAGTTCAATGGTACGATCGTGGGCTACTCAACTGGTACCGGGAGTGAGAATGATTCAAATGCATTCCTTAACCAGGCAGTTCCTGGAGCACAGGCTGAGTACGTAGCTTTTTGTTTTACATTTGTAGGTGATGGATGCTTCATCTAATTGCCTTTCAGCTGTCTCATGTGCTGTCACAACTTGCTCTGAAGAGCAAGCAAAACCAGTCTAGTTAGAGTAGAAAATTGGCTCAAAACATGTTAAATGTATGGGTTTATTTCATAGCTGAACTTTCAAATGAAACTAACAGTTCTGGTTATGAAATCCACAAACAAGAAACTGGCAGAAGCTGTTTGGAGGTTTCAACTCTTCCTGTTCAACATCTATTCATTTATCTATTTATCGGTAAATAAATCTCTGAGAACATGAATGTTTTTAGAAATTGAACATATAATGAATTGATAAGGAGAAACTAGGAGTAAAACAGGATGAAATCTTATGTAATTCTGGCCTCAGGTTTCTGGATAAACCGGCAGGAGTGGAGAAGAGAGAGGCAGGGAAAAAACAGTCTGTAATCTTAAGAAAAGAGAATTACTAATGGTCATACATGGGTTTTGGTGCATTGCAGACCTGGTGCAGTTGCAGCCAGTTCTGCCAATATAATAGGGATTGTAATGTCTTGCAGTCATTTGAATTTGGCTCTTTGCTTTTAGTCACACCTGGGAGGCTGCATGAGTTGAGCTTTGCTATATTGCTTATCCTAGAAATCCCTGGATATTTATTGAAAGTCAGTGCTGTTTAATTAACAAAACAGATGGCTGCTTGAATTCAGTCATAGTTTGGGCACAGAATCTGGCAGACCATGCCTGGATTTGACATTGTGAATTGATATTACCCAGACCTTAATTTGTTTGTTTAAACAAAAATCCATCTTGCTTCCTGAAGGAGTCTTGGAAGTGAAGTTCAGAAGCCAAGAGAGGTGTTTGAGTTTGCTGTATCTAAGCAAAGATTATTAGGATTTATCAGGTTTTTTTATTGCTCTCCGGTAGGTCTTGAGTAACTTCTGACTCATTCAGGTAATCTCAGTAAATACTTGGATTTCCTGACAGAAATAGGGTGCTAGGCCCCCTGCTATATTCTACAGCCCCCCAGAACTGAGAGAAGGCATTTTTTTACCTGGTGATCACTGAATGTATCTGTGTATGTCAGTGAAAAGTGCATCGGCCATTAATGGGAATTTATTAATATACTGTATGCAGCATATATCCACATTACCTCCAGCTTTTGCTTGTTTCATGAAAGAATGAGTTAGGTGCCTGTCTTGTATTCTTTATCAGTTAAATCCTAAAGAGGCTTTTGGGTTTGATGGGAGGACTTGAAACAGGGTACACAGCCTCTTAAGTCACCATTATGTCTTAAGGCATCTTGTATCCGCAGCAACTGAGGCATTGCTATTAAAATGGTATTTATTAGCTGTTTGAAATGTTTAGATGGACCTTAGTCTAATGAAAAATGCCTACTTCATCTACAGCAATTAGTTTTCTCTTCTCCTGCAAATGACTGGACTGGATAAACATGATGAAATTGAGCTACCTTTGTTTTGTAACCATGTTTTGTAAACATTCAGCAAGGAGATACAGACAACAGTCATGCCAGATTTCTGTTTGTCTTCTATTTTCTCCATCTCATAACTCTCTGCAGAAAGTTGTGCAAAAGTAAAGTCCTGTAAACTGCTATGCAAATATCTGTGAGCTCTGAGATACTTCTTTTGGGGTTCTGTTATATAATGTTTTGGCTCTTGATGGTACCTGAGAAGATGAATTCATCCTAGCTGAGTACTGAAATGTATTGCAACATAAGGAAATGTATCTCCTGCTTTAGGTATTTGACCCTGGAATGATGATACAATCCAGCATTTATTCTTCATCAGCCAAAACTATCCATTTTCCAATTATTCACAGGGCAAAAAAAGTCCACCACCTAATGCTGGTATTTAAGAACTGTTACCTGGCCTGTCTTACTTTATGGGACATATCTGGAAAGTGCCTTTCAGAGGAGCTGGGACATTTCTGAAATCAGATAATTTTGCAGACTTACCAGTTTATGGAAACCAGGTGTAAGGGTTTCTTAAAACAAAATCTGTGGATGCTTTGAAGAGCTCTTTAGTGAGCTAGATGAAAATCTAGCAATGCAGGTCTCATGCAGCAAAATGTTCCTAAGCCTATTTGCATTCATTGCCAAAGTGTTTAAGTACATGATAGAGTTAAGGATAGATCTGAATAATGTTGCTGAAGCAGAGCCTGGCTGAGATCTCTGATCTCACGTGGAAAAGAAAAAGGAGGTTAAGAATTTAAGAGCGAGAGGAGAAAACAGGTGATGGGAACCTTGAATAGCTGTATTTCCCATTAGCAAACTGTTTCCATTGGTCAAGATCTAAACTTGGTTGAAACTGCAGTTCAAGGATGGATGATTGCTGGCACTACTTCATTCAAAATGTTGTTAGATCTTGCTGACTGCATTGGCTCAGGATGCATCAGCACCTCAGTGACTGCATGAGAAATCAAATATGTTGTGTACTGTCAGATCAGTAAGCGGTGTTTTCCTCTGTGTCAATATTGAAGTCGATGCCCTGGCTTAGGGGTTTCCGCAGCAAGAACAGAAGGAAATTGTGACCACTTGTAGCTTGTGATAGCTTTGGGATATAAATAAGTAGGTCATGACATTGGACAAGGGTAATGGTGTTGAGAACTACTACATGCACACAGTGTCTGTGCCACAAGTAGATGTATGACAGGACTGAATCCTCGCTAGATGCTCCTCTAGCAGTGTTAGATCAGTATTCAGCTGGACAAGGGTGGTGAGAGACCTCTCTTTTTCCTACTGTAAACAAAGCATTGCAAAGGAGAGCTAAACTCTGGTTGCCACACAAAATAAGTGGCATGCTTATTAAAGTCAGCTGATATGCTCCCAGAAATGATAGCCAGTGTCTTTAACAAGAGCCCAGAGGGTGATGCAGCTCATTCCATACCGCAGACCTCCCTGGAACGTCAAAGCTTTCTGACCTCATTCTCTTCTCTATGCATATTTGAAGACCAATGTGTCAGAGCAGTCAAACAAAGCTGAAACATTCAGCCTAGGTGACTCAAAACTCATTGCACTTCAGATATCTATCTATCTATCTGTTTATCTATATATCTTTCTGTATACGTATATATGTACACAAAAAAGAGAAAATGCTCACCTGAAAATGCTGGCTGTTGGAAAATAGCAAGGCTGTCATCTTAACTTGGTGGAGTAATCTTGAAGGTTTCTTGAATTTTTAATTACCCTGGAAAAGTTGTGTGCACAGAGCTGTTTCACATAGTGTATAGTTATGTACTGACTCTGGATGCAGGCTAAAAAAATGAGGAGGGTGAGCACAGTAAACTCTGAAACCTAAGTTTTTTAGGGGCATGTTGCTCAAGAGGTCAGCAAAATATTGGGACCGAAGATTGCCTTATTTTAGTCTACAAGGAATAGATTGATGGCAGCCTAGCACTACGGAGGTCATCTGCCTACAACTGTTGCCATGTCTGGCTTTTCAGCTGTTTTAGGTGCTAAGCACTGTAATAGGAGCTGAATTTATGGTTTCAGATTAATTACTGAACTTGAGTAAAATCAGTATTCAAGTTTGATTTGATGTTGATTTTGTCACCAAATTGTGAACCTGTAATTTGATCACAGCAACATGAGTATTGTACTGTGTCCTCACTCAACCTCTCTGATACCTGAAAACTTGATTTAAGATGTCTGAAGACATGTTGTTGATCTCTCAATACAGGTGGTTTTTTTACTCACTAATTCTCCTTCTTTCCAGGCACTTGCCAGCCCAAGCAAGAAATCTCGTGAGACTTATGAAAACTGATCAGGCAAGTTGTCTGGGACTCCTTTAATCTTACAGCATGAATAGAAATAAGTGTTGTTTCACACAACAGATCCACCTGCAGTGATACCACATGCAGATCACAAAGTTAAAGAAATTCAGACTCGTTATTTTCTTTACTGCACAGAGAATTGACTTCAGTGCTGACTGGAAGCTCATAACGGTGCACATTGGCGCCAACGATCTGTGTAACTATTGCAAAGACCCTGTGAGTACCGGAACAGGTTATCTGAAACTGTACTGTCAGTGGGGAAATGCATCAAGGCAAATCTGTGGATCCATAAAGCCTTCAAAGAGATAACATGAGTTATATACGGGCTGCTGTATGTTTTGATGGGGGTTGTTGCTGGCAGTACTCTGATATAAAAAGTTACCAGCAACAGAGTACTGTGGTTTTGTTTTCTCTGGCTTACTCCAGGGTAGGAGCCACTGCCTTGGCTACTGTCTTTTGACCATAGGCAAAATATGGAAGGCAAGAAAAGCCTCACTCCTCTGATGTGGTAACTGCTCTGCTGGTAGCTTGATCTCTTTAGACATCCAAGAACAGTAGTGGTAGTTCAAAGCAGTGCAAACCTACATTTGTCATCACCCTATAACTCACAGTGTGGGGAGGTGCTAGGGACAGGTGAGGTGTATATATGAGGGAAGTTGCTGCAGTGCTCAATTTTATTTGAATATTATGCTTCTCTGGATTGTGGAGAAGCCTTTAGGAGGCTGCCTTAAGGAGATCATGGGAGTTGAGTGGGCAGGCGGCAGGGAGAGGCCACCTTTCACTGCCAGCTCTCACTCTCTTGCCTTTAATATGCTAACTTCTTTTGAGCATTTTCAATTCTCCTGCAACCCTCTGTGCTTGAGAAATGTGCTGCTTCTGCAGGAGCCTTGCAAGGCATCTTTGCTGCTGCTGCCAAGTTTTATAGCCTTATTTATAGCTATGACCTTGACTAGCAATGATTTCACATAAATTTATGGGAACTTATCAGCTGGCTGGGAGCATGCTTATGGCTGCTTGGTTTATGCTGTTCAGCATGCATTCAGATTGAGTTCCTTCCTGCATTTTTACATGGAGGGCCCAGTGGATTTGCGTTAAATAAGCTGCTACTCAACAAGGTTTATTTTAAATCCAAAATTTCTTTGAGCCTCCCTGTGTTTTAGTTTAATTGATATGTTTAAAATCCCCAGTCTCTAGAAAGAAGCAAGAACATTCTACTGACCACAGTGTTGTAAGGCAGAAAAGGAAGTGAATTATGTGATTCTCCAGCCTCCCAACCTAAATTCCTTGTGTCTCCATTTGACAGTAATCTCTTCTGTTTCTATCAGGATCACTACTCAGCTGGGAATTACATCAAAAGGATTCAAGAAACACTTGATATTCTGCACAAGGAGGCAAGTACTGTGAAACTATCCCAGAATTCTAGCTCATACTGAGACACGACTGACTGATGCTAGCTCTTCTGTTTGCTTGATTTTGTGTGGTTTTTTCCGTTCTGGTACCAAACATGTGCTGTTGACTTCTACAAAAACACGTTCTTTTGTCTTGTCTATCTGCAGTAGTGAGAGGCAGTCTGAAATGACAGATAGTAACAATCGAGCTATGGTGTGGGAAAATAATCAAAAGTTAAGTTGGGGCAGTTTGGTGGGGGGTTTGTTGCTTTTTCGTTCTTTTGAATTTTTTTATCCTAGTTCTGGAGAAAGGGAATGGGTATCAAATGGCTGGACTTTGGGGTAAAATAAATTCACTGTGGGCTGTGTAACCAGTTTCTTCTACGCTAAAGTCTGACTTACCTTTCAGGTTCCAAAAGCTCTAGTGAGTCTGGTTGATGTGGTGGACATCTTCCCTTTGAGACAGTTATATGTGGACACTCCAGTTCAGTGCCCCACTTACTTGGCAGAGTAAGGCTTGTTTGACTTCCTTTTGCCCTGAGTTTACAGTTCATGTTCTTATTCCTTGCTTCTCTCATAATTTGAACTGATGTTTAAAGGTAGCAGCACAGTCCTACGGACTTCCCATGCAGTGCTGACATCACCCTGCCTGATAGCATTTCCTTCTCTTGGCTTTGACCTAAGTGTTTTCCATATCTAGAACTGTACGTAATGTACACCTCAAAGGCTAGGGTTAAAGTTACTGATACAGGGTTCTTCAAGATGGGGTTGAAGTCCACAAACATTTAGATGTGCAGGCCTTGTTGCAGGAACATGATGTATTTGCAGAGTAGACAGGTTTCCCCTATTTCTGAGGCCTTAGTGCAACGGGTAATTTGCATTCTTTGCTGACCTTTCAGACAGAGACAAATTGTTTTGTGAATGCAAAAAGAATTGTTGATTGGAAAGGTATCAGCTCAGAGGTAAAGCAGTCAGTACATTTCAAAGATGTGTTTTCTAGTTCCAAGGGGTCTGGTGTGCACCTCTGTCAGTCTGCAGGGCCTTTGGGTGCCAGGGTATAATTAATGAAACAAATTATCCTCTGTGCAGTGTGCGCTACTTTGATATAACGGAGTGTGAAACCAAAATTACTTAGAGTAGTATCATTCACGTGAGGCACAAAATAAGACTAAGGTTTCAAATTACAATAGCAAGGACAATGACATGTTTTCACAGAAACATGACTGTACAGGTTCCCTATTACTCCCATGTCATGAGGGCATTGGGTGGCAAAGGGTGGCATCTGCATTATCATATGTTTAACTCTCTCTATTGCTGTTTTATCCTCTAACCTCTCCTGCAGTTATATGTGTAGCTGTGTTCTCACAGGAGAAGAAGACTCAGAAAATTTAACGATGGTGAGGGAAGCCATCAAAGCTTACCAGGTATGACTGTCAAGAATGGTACAGTTACTTTATTTCCAGCAGAGGTGAGCTCTTGATTACCAAGCAACATATCATATCAGTATTTTACCCAAACTATGAACTAAGCAGGAGGTCATTTGATGCTATCCAAACATATCATGTGACCAAAACCAGCAGCAGACGTTTTCAGAAAAATTATGTTTCCTAGTAGAAGTTAATCGGTGGGAGTTTAGTCACCAAAATCCTGTCCTTGACAAATAGTTTCAGCATTTTGTTCCAGCCCTCTCAGCCCCTTTGCAACATCTCAGCCCTCTTTTGCCAATGTCTGTGGCTATTTAAGTTCACAAATAAAGCATCCTTTTGATTCCAGGGCTTTCAGAAAACCCAAACAAAACAGTTATGATGCAGAGATGTTGTTGAAGCATCACTGGTGGTTTGTTGTTTCTTGCAGCTTGGCATTCAGAGACTGATAGAGTCTGGCAGATATGACACTCATGAAAATTTCACAGTGGTCATCCAGCCTTTCCTCCAAAATGTGGAGACTGCCCATGATCAGGTATGATCTAAAGGTGATTTCTGCATTTAAAGGACTAATGATGGGTAGCTTATCTGTAGAGACTATATGCAAAATAGTGTCACCTTGTTTTTTGCTTTTCTTATGAGATGTTGCTGCTTTTTGGTAAAGTACAACAGATTTCTTCATATAGTGAGTAGTTCTTAGTTTTACGTATTGTTCTGTCAATGTCAATTACTGTTTTGTAAAATTAATCAAAGCCTGATTTAAGAAGTTTGTGTATATTCTTAAGGGTATAAACATATTTTTCTTTCTAAAATACAAAATGATTAATAAAAGATAGAGTTATTAAGTTACACTTCTTAAAGCAACACAGCTGCAATGCTCAGTAGAGACTATGACATCAGTTCCCCTTTATGGCACATAACTCATTTTTCTGTGTTTGACAGAAAGGGAAGTTTACCTGTGATCTCATTGAAGTAGTTTTACGTAGTTCATATGTATATGTTGAGGTGTATTCCAGTTCCTTGAATGGCAAGTTCCATTAAGCTGTAAATCTAGGAAAAGACTCAAATATTCCCTAAAGCTGAAACTATTTTCATATGCTCCTGGAGCTAAGAGCAGATGGGGCAAAATATTGAGCAGGGATTTCTCTGGTGTAATTGAACTGGACTGATCTTGAAAATGTTCCCAATAGTTGGTGAAAATATGAAAGGTCAAGATGCTGCTATGGACAAATTTGGAAAACTGGCTGAAAGCTTCACAGACCTTTTGTTTTGTTTGTTGGTGTGTGAAGCTGGTGTCCATGAAAAGTCATCCCTAGGGATTTTGGTACTGAGCATAGGGAACACAGAAATAAAAACAGAAGAAGCAAAATATTTCTGAACATTTTTGGTAGTCTCACAAGCATTAGTTCAGATTTTAAGAAGTTCAAGATGCTCTTTTTATTTCTTATCTCGCACAACATTCAGATGTTCCCGAACTGAAAACTCTGCCTCCAAACATGGCAAAAGATATGATGCAAATTTTGGTAGTAGTCCTCCAAAAAGCAAGCCCAACCACACTGAATCAAAACCTGCTCAAATTTTGAGGAATAGCTGCTGTGACCAAAAAAGTTGTTTCAGTCATGTGTGACCCTACTCTCAGTATTCATGTGACAGCCAAGCTATTTAAATTTCCAAACTCCATTTCCTTCAGATCCTCCAATACCTGTATTAAAGTACAGCTTTGTTCAGAAAAGAGACTGCTCTGGTGTGCTTGGTCAGCCTGGCTGCCTTACATCAAACACTTACTTGCTTCTTGATCCTTTCAAAACTCACAGCTGTGCAGAAGGTACTGCAGAGCATAATGTTGCCTGTGGTGCCAGTTCTACTAACAACTGCAGCCAAGGGGAGGAACCCATCCTTACTGCCGAATCTGAAGAGGAACTGTACCTGTAATTGAAAATGGTGGTTTTGCTGCTTCTGGGTGGATCTGTCCATGGAGGCACATAGTCCTCTCTAGCTAAGTGTTTCTGGTAGCTCATGGGTCTGCTGAAGTGCAGTTTGTATTGCCAGATAATCAGGAGCCTTTCTGCAATGGAGCAGGGAGAACAAGTAACACAAATTTCTCTTTACTGGTTCTGATTTGGCCTCAGCAATGCCAAATTGGAACTATGTGGATTCTTCTACACTCAGAAGTCCTTTATGCTTTTATTTGTAGGATGGGAATCCAGATGTCTCCTACTTTTCACCTGACTGCTTCCATCCGAGCCAGAAAGGCCATTCTCAGCTTGCCAGGGCTCTCTGGAATTCTGTGGTAAGGTGACAGGCTCTGCATATAATGAGATCTTCATCTAGGCCTGACTACTATTAAAATGATCTCTGTAATGAGCACTGCAATCAAGGCCTGGATAATACTGGACCTTGTGTTTGTCTCTCCTTAACTAGTTAAATACTGTCTGACTTTGGCACTGCTCTCTGCCTAGAACCTCTTGGTTCTTAAAGTGTGTGGCAAGGAGAGAGATGCCTCAAGTGCACGATCACAGTTATTGTGTGACTTCAGCTGAGCAACTTGAAGTCTTCTTCATCCGTTTTCATGCAAGGCAGGATAGCATTTCATAAGGATGATGTTTCTTTGGGCTGCTATGAGAAACCACCAAATAAAGAATTGTAACTGCATCTGTCAATTTAAAATGGATTACTTAGAAGTTTGTTTTAAATCCACGTGTTGTTACTGTCTCATTAGGAATTAAAGTGGCTTTAATTCAGTTCAGTTTTACTACTTTTGGAAATGAGTTAAGCTCAATAAAAATGAGTCATTAAAGATTGCTTAAGCAAACCCATTTTACTTAGCATTGTAGTGCAGGAGGAGTATCCAGCAGTCAGAGGCAGTATCTTGGATCTTGAACTTCCATATACTTTGGGGTAATATTTTAACAGCTGACATGATTGCTTGCAATCATCAAGCAGTACCTCTAATTAGATTTGGTATTATCTTCTACACATAAACAGCCTTTTGTTGGAGATGCCATCATGCAGCTTAGCTATAAAAAAATGAGGGACTCTTAATGAATTTTATGCAAGAGAAGAAAGTTTACGACCTTGCCTTCTGGCAAAATTCCAAGGTACTTCATGTGCCTGCCAAAATCCTCCAGGAGTTTAAACTGATCCACTGTAGCTTTCCACTTCCCATTTTAAGCTTATTTCTAGAGTTTCTCTTTTGTTTTGAAGTTGCCATGTTTTTTCTGAGAAGTAGATGCATTTCATCCTTGGCTGTAAATCAAGGTCTGCAAATACAGATGGCTTTATATAGATTTGAAAGGTATATTTAGGTTGGGATTTTTTCAATTAGAATAGTTATAAAAATGTAAGATGAGCTGACACGGTTAAAAAATAGTTTCTTTTGTCTTTGTTTCTAGTTACAGCCTGTAGGCCAGAAAGCTGATTCATTTGATTTCTCGGCTGACATTGTCCTTGGCTGTCCAGCTCAGGTAAATATTCCCATATTTTGGAAGCTGGCTATCAGGAGGCTGTACTGCTTGTGCTTGCTGCAGAGAGCAGGGGTCCAGTGTACCTGGAACAAGTTTACTTAAAGCTTTGTTCTCTGCTTACCTCTGAGTGAGCAGGTGTTCTTATACACTTGCGCTGATGTCCCGCGGCCATTTTGCTGTGCTGTGAATACTGATTGACAACATGCTGATTTGTGTGTTTTCAGTTGTAGCAGAGGTTGTTTTTCGTTGTTTGTGAAGTACAGAGGCAGCTCAAGCAGCAAACAACAGAATGTGCTGCATTTACTTTCCTATCAGAATCAACGGGGTTTGGGCACCACAGCAGCTTTGAAAATGCAGAGTCTGTCGTCTCTTGAATTAGTGGCAGTTGGTTTTTCTGGCCTGATCCATAACAACGATACTTCAGACTCTTTGGAAGCTGCTTCTGCAGTTACAAAACAAGCTGCTGAACTTGCAGTACAGTTGCTAGGTGCCAGCACGGGGAAATGACCGCTGCAGCCAGCAGTAATTGGCTGCCTTTCTTCAGCAGTTTCAACAAGAAGGCTGAAGAACAGAACAGATCAGGAAACTGAGTTCTGAGTTCTCTTAGTTCTGGAGACAGGCATTCAAGTTATATATGAGGCCTTTGTCTGTATTATGTCCATCCTGTCAGAGAAGCAAAAATCTGCAGAGTTATTAGCCAGCATATTTCAGAAGTGCTCAGATTCACTCAAATTGAACCTGCTTCATTTACCCAGTATTCTTTCCAAGCAGCTTAAATTAATTTAGCAATTTCTTCAGTGCCAAATAATCTGGATTTTATAATTCTTTCCCTTCATTCACTCTTACTCAAAGAAGTTGCTTTTCAGAAGTAAGCAAAGAAAAGTTTTATATCCCTTGAAAAGATATATGGCCATTTTTTGCAGAAATGGTAAGCCTTTAGTAAGCCTAAGCGCTTTGAAAAGATCATTGATAGAAGTGGCAGTAGCCATGGAAAATTATTTATTTTGAGGTAACTTAAAGTATAATAAAAGCCTAAGTTCTATTTTTAGTGCTTTTGTAGACTTCTGTATGCAGATGCTGGAATTTCTCTTAACGGAATTAAGTGGGCATACAGGTGAAATTTTTTAGCCTGTATGATGTGCATGTGTTCTTGAATGCAGGCTGCGTTACTAGGTGACAAAAGTAACTACACAATGTCTACAGCCTCCCTTGTAGGGAAGAATGATCTTTTCAGTAAGAAATCTTTCATCTCCTGGAAAGCGCTGCAAAGGGCCTGCCAAGATGATCGTGGCAAGGCCCCAGCATTGCTGCTCCCCACCTTTCTGATCTGGACCCCCCACAGGGGTGGGCCCCAGCGACAAGCTGCCCTGTGGCTTGGGATTAGGCTTCAGAGAGCTGTCGAGCCTACAGCTGTGGAGACACTGGCACTGGAAAAGACATTGCAAGGCCGTCATCATGGCAGGCTGCTGTCAGAGACCCGATGTTGCATGTCTCGAAATACCTTGGAATGGCAGTGCCCGTGTCTGCTGGGAGGGGTGGGCCGGGCTTTGCGGAAGGTGAGGCCGTTAGTGCCTGCTGTGCTCCCAGAGCACCCCAAAGCCTGGCTGAGCTGTCAGTGCTGGACTCTTGGGGTGGCCCAGGTGCTTCCCTGGGCCCTGACTGGCCAAGCCACCGGCAATCCCTCCTAAGGGGTGAGAACATGAAGGCTGTGAGGCTTCAAGGGCACGGAGCACGAGGTCAGCACATGGTCACAGTCTAGAAGGAGTGGAGTTTCTGTCTTGCCCTCTCTGCAATCCTAGGAGGTGGTAGTTCTAAATGTGTTTTTCTAGCTCTCTTCTCTCCTTCTGTCTTCCTCTCTGCCTCTCTTTCTTTTCCTGCTTCTCTTTGCCTGGAGCTTTTGGGTGTCATACCATTTGATAAGGTTCAAGGTTTTTTCCCTGCTGGGCTAAGTTGATGATAGGTAAATGCTAAATTAACCCTGAGTACTGCTGTGAGAAGTGGTTGAATGTTGAATTCTCTGTTGTATTTCATGCTTTGCCAAAGGTGGTTGATTTTTGAGCCTTTGATTTTGATATTTTTGCCAGTAAGCTTTAGCATGATTTTCACCTCTTGGCTATATCTGCTGGGGATTTCTCCTTTGCGCTAAGAGAGGGCACTAGAACCCTGAGTTAAAGCCCTGGCTCTAAAGGATCCAGGGGGCTTAACAGGTGCCACCATTGCCAACTGCGTGCCTTTAAATCTGTGCTACCTATGGTGATGACCACCTCTTGACCCAGTGCCAAGCTGCCGTCAGGGGCATGGGTTAGGCTTGAGAGATCTAAAGAGCCTCGAGCTCCAGGCACACTGGCGCTGGAAAGGGCCTGCCCAGGCCATCGCAGCATGGCCCCAGCATTGCTGCTCCTACATCCTTCTGAGCAGGAGAACACAGGTGTTGGGCTCAGGTAATTAACTAGGGCTGGACCTGCTGCTGACACAGATGAGCTGCCCAGGTTTGTCTAGATTTTACATCAGTGCCTTTTGAAAGGACTAAACATCTAATAAAGTCTAATTTGGCACATCAGGAGAGGAAAATGTTAAACTGCAATCGGCATCTGGCATATGTTATTTTTGTCATAAGGTTCTAAATACAAAATTTATGATTTTTAAGGAATCATCATGGTTTCAAAGTTTTTTACAGCTTAGGCAATTTCTTTCTTGGTGATGTGATACCTTGATATCATTTGCTGTGGGTTGTGCCATGTGCTTATTGCCTAGTTTCTCTTATTTCTCTTTCTTTTGTTTCTTCTTTCTCCAGAACAGTCCATTCCTGGGAACATACAAGAATAGCAACTACACACCTGTGGAGCCCACTAGAGAGCCAATAGAGGTAATTGTTGCACCTTTTTCTGCATTTTAGGCAAACTCTGCAAAGCTGCATCTTGTCTTTTAAAACATCATCCTGAATTTATAGATTACAGAAACTATTACCAGCTTTTGGAAACAGAATTCTATCTTGCATTGCACTTTTTCCAGTGTAAACAAACATTTTCCTAAAAGCCAAACAAAATTAATTATATTATTGGTGCAATTGTATAAAAACTGTAATAAAAAATAACCTAAAATGCATAATTAATTTAGATAGCAAGTTCCCCACAGTATGGAGAAGTTATCCTAGAATCCTGACCCCCAAATAATCTGAGGAAGGTTTACATAGTCTCTTCTGGAGGCACAGTACTTCCTTACACTCAAGTAAGCTTAACCTGTAGAGGCAGTCACCTTTACATATTGGATGTGTGACCCTATACAAAGGTGATAGGGATCCCACTTTCAAGGGGACCTTATTTCCACCATGACTGAGAAACTACCATGAGGTAGGTTAAACAAACATCGTGTGCAGGACTTGAAGAAATGGAGCAGTTCTCTGCTTGGCAGTCAAAATGGACTAGTTTGACATACTGGTGTTGCTTATGGCTAGCCCAATTATCAAAGTCTCTGTGTGCCTTGAGGGTTAGAAAGAACAGCTGTTATTATCTTAGCAAGCCACAGTTTGCAGGATTGAAATGGAGTTTTTGTCTGTAGAGCTAGAGTTATACTTTTATAGGTAATTCTTGGACTTCCACTGAATCTCAACAGCATCAGCTTTTGAAGTGATAAAGGAAACAGCAGACAGAGGGTAAAGCAACACTTTTCTCTCTGATCTAAAAATAATCCCATCTGTCCTTTCTAGCTTCTGCAGTCTTTCATGGTTAATAGTGGAGCCTATTAAAACATTTTTTCACAAGAAGAGATGAATTTGGTGTGACGTTTTTTAACAGCAACCATGCTTTCTGGAGACCACTGGTCCATGGAGTTTTTCTGTGGTAGAATTATGCAATCACAGAATAATTGAGGTGGAAGGGACCTCAGAACTCAGAACCTACTGCTTCTAGCGGGGCTGACCCTTAGATCGGTGTACACAGCTGTCATTGCTCTTGTACAGGCTGGCCACTGTAACAATTGTAGTTTTTCCCATGCTGCTTTCTTGGCTAATATGGTTGCTTGTTACCAAAAAGCAGTGGGGGCACATTCATCAGCTCTCTCTAATTGTGAGCTAAGGTGTTCTGCAATGTGTGCTTGATTCAATTTCTTCAACTGGTGGAATATACATAACAGCGATTATGTCAACTAAAAAATATATGGTAAAGTACAATTATTTAGAGCCTGACAGTTTTCTTTACTGGAACTTTTAAAGCCTCAAAGTTTTTTCAAATTTTATATTCAGTAAATCAAGCCCTTTTTGAAAGTTTCTTGGGAAAGAATAGGCTCCTAGCAGGGTACCTGCGGAACGATAATATAATAGTAGGGTATGCAAGGTTGTTCCAATGGTTGACCGCTCTTTCAGTGAAGAAATTTTTTCTAATATCCAGTCTGAACCTTCCTTGGTGCAGCTTGAGTCCATTACTCCTTGCTCCTTCACTAGGTGCCTAGGCAAAGAGGCCAGCTTCCACCTCATCACACCTCCTTTCAGGCAGTGGTAGAGTGATAAGGTCATCCCTGAGCCTCCTTTTCTCCAGACTAAACACCCCCAGTTCCCTCAGCTGCACTTCATAGCACTTATGTTCAGACCTGTCACCAGCTACTACGATAATACATTAATCATATAATACATTAATATAACATTATAACTTTGCATGGGATTTTATTGTTGATTTTTATTTGTTTTTACATCTGATATCTTTTGAGACAGAGCAAAACTTCAAACCTGGAGACCCCACCTTCTAAGTCATGGGCAAAATTTCTAGGCTGTAGAGAAGGAAAATATAATCATCCTTATGGCACTTTGTCATAAGCCGTATTTGAAGAAGAAATGCTTTGCCTTTGGGAAAGTTTTATACTTTGGCTAGAAAATGTCACCAAAAGTAACTATTGTTCTCCACAAAGAGGAGTAAAAGACTGTTGAGCTACATAGGCACCAAACTAGGATCTATGTTTTAACTTGGTTTTGCCCTTCACTGTACAACTAAATCATAAATGAATTCCACATTATCTTTTCGCCAGAAGGTGAAACAATTTTGTAACTTCTCATTTCAGAATTGGGGCAGTGAACTGTCGTGTCCTGGACGTACTCCATCTAGTCGTGTCCCAACATCAGGTGAGAAAGAACTCCTAAGCTAAAATCACACATAGAGAAAATTTCATCTTTTGTTTCTAAAAACAATAAGATGTTGAAATTGCACATCCTAGATGGAAAGTAAAGAACAAAAGCTGATCTATTTAGTAGTACAGGGTAAAAGTCTGTCTTGCCATTCACAGTATGTTCTGCATGACAGCAGGTGTGCTCTCTGTAGATAAATGTGACCACATTTATCATATGCATGTATCATATATGCCATTTATCATACAGCAACACGACAGATTAAAATTGCCCAGGAGGGTTGGTGACTTAGCAAGTTGGAACCTACTCTGATAAGCAGTGCAAGTGATGTGTGTAGTTACATGGCTTTACCGAGATTTTTAATAGGAAATGTTGATCTATGACCCAAACCTGTAAGCCAATTAAAAGAAATTGTATGTATGGATCTGTAAACATATCTAGTCTGTTTCCATTTTTTACCTAAGCTGTTTTGAGTTACGTTTCTTTCCATATTAGTTGAGTACGCTGTTGCAAGCAAATATAAGAAATTATGCCTTTTGCCTAGCTGACACACAGATCTTGAGGCTTTTTCTACCTAAAATTCTGCAAAAACGCCATCAGATTGAAACCTAAGACTTGCACGTTTATTCTATTAAACAGTATTTTGTCAGTTGTCAGTAATCCTTCTTTTATTCTCCTGCTGTTTTTTAGTACATGAGCTACGGCCTGCTGACATCAAAGTCGTAGGAGCACTGGGAGATTCCCTGACTGTGAGTGCTGCTGTATTCCCATGTTTAGAAGGAGAAGAGCAGTTGTCGATTTCTACCTAGATGTTGTCACGTCAGGCATCATCAGATAGAAAGCAAATTGCTTTGGCTTGGCAAAACAAAACTCATCTACCTGGTTCCCTTTCCAAAGAAATAGCCTGAAGGGATATGAGTGACACTGGCAATTGTGTAATCCAGTAATGAATATTTCAGGCCAGGGCAGAAATGGGATCCCATTCTCTATTGCATACAGTTTATACAAGTGTTTTTGAAAAGGGAAATGGCTGTCCCATGGAAATAGTCTTCTCTGACATGAAAAAAAAAAAGTGAAAGCAGTTGATATTTTTGATGCAATAAGACATTTTACTGAAAACTCCCATGGAAATAATTGATTGCACAATGAAGTGCTTCCCACTTGAGATAATTCTGATACCTCCGTATTTTCAGAAATTTGCTTTCAGATGTTGCTTTCTGGGTAAGATGTCTTCCTGTTAAAGCTCTGATATATTTCAAGTACCAAGAAATGAAGATTTAAAACAAAAAAGTAGGCACAAAAAAAAAAAAAAAAAGGCTCCAGAGAAAAATAGCAGGGAATACTGCAGACCTCCACTGAAGTTTTCTGAGATAAAGTTCTAGAATTACACAGCTCTACAGAATTGTTCTGGCATGGGATGAAAGCAAACATTTGTGTCAACAGTTCCCATGAATTTTAACTCCTGAACTAAACCAGTGCTCATTCTAGCAGCTTTTGTTCCTGTTGACTTCAGAGGGACTTGAAGGGTCTGAAGCCCTTAAATGAGCAGGCTTATCTTACAGGCAGGTGTGCATGTCTTCATTATGCATCATGTACCTCCTCATTAGCTCTGAAACTGATTTTGCTTGACCTGATGTAATCCTGGTTTTCCCTGGTGCTGCAAAGCTTTGAGGTTTTCTTAGAAGAAATCAGTAAAGAACCTTCCAAGTCTCCCTCCTATCCACTTCCATGACTCTTAAAATTAATTGCTTTATTTCCTCCCCCACATCTAATGCTAGATATGCACCTAATGCACTAGCACATTGCTCTTATTTTTAAAATGTTAATTCTTTTAGTACAAGAAATATCTCAGAGAGCCCTAGTCATAAGGGCCAGATTATGATGCTTGAGGTCTCTGTCTCAAGAGCCGATCAAGGCAGTTCCTCATATTGCTATTATTCATGCAGTTCCTACCAGCTGCCATTGCCACAGCAAGGTGTGTTTGGGGGTTTTATTAAGTGATTTATTTGGGGGGCCCACAAGAACTGGCAGAGTGTTTCCCCCATGCATACACATACTCACACCTCCTGCAGCAGCTGCGTGTGCTTCCCATGGCATCACTATCCTTGGCACAGGGGCACTGCAGCAGCAAAGTCCACCACGGCATTGATTGTCCTCCTGGTACTTCCCACAAGATCCCTGAATGCAGTCAGTGTTTATGGATGAAATGGTCACGTGGCTTTTTGAAGAACACAAAATTAGGTGAAACCACTAAAAAACTGTAAAGTTGCGGAAGAACCCTTTCTCATGATGACTACCCTGAATGCGAGTCAGGGTGCTGACCTTGCTAGAGGTATGTCCCTGGCCTGTGAGCTACTCAAATTAATCACAAAGGTCTTTGTTCTGATGGCTTTATGTATTTACTTAATTTTGAAGAATATTAAGGTTCACAGTGCAGGAAGGAAGGCTGTCTCAGTCTAGATACAGTTGGAGATTAATGAAACAGTTGTTGAGCAATTTAGTCATGTCACTGGTTAGAATTCATCTGTCTGACTTCTTAGCACCAATGCACAGTGAAAACACTAGATACACCAGCATGCTTATCTATACTGGCAAAAAAATCCTGTCTACACCTCATCAAATCTGTGTGTTAGACTAGCAGACTGGATCCAGGAGAGGAAAAATGGATTGTACACCAAAGATTTGTTTTCTTGGCAGATTAAAAAGCAGCTCCTCTGATTTATGTACAGCTAAAATTGGATGGGAATTTTTCATCAGTGTTTGGAACTTTTTTCCTGGGTTATTAAGTCTCTCAAAATCATCTTTCTTCAGGAAATACCAGGATTAAGCATTTTCTGTCAGAAAAAAAAAAATCCAAACAAATACAAGTCTGTTGATGTTAATCTAGGTCCCTTTGGGTTGCTAAAACAGTATGAGTTGTAACTTTAAAGTCTTATGTCCTTGACATTACACTCTGATGTCCTCTGGCTGGACTATGCTCCACGGTCTGCTATCTAGATGTGTTGCTTTTGCATGTGACGAGAAGCCTGGAAAATTGAAGTATGAGAGATGCAGGGCTGCCTGCAGACCAGTGTGTGGTGGCGAATAAGGACACAGACCACTTACACTAGAACTGGGATATTGCAAAAGCTTGGCTGGATGCAGAGTAATGTTACCAGAATGCTTCAACTCTTTCAAAACATAAAGTCTATCTTACCTAAATTAATAGGGCTTTTTTTTTCTTTTACTATTTTATCAATTGTTATCCATCTTTTCCAGACTGCAGTAGGAGCCAAAGTACCTGACCTAGAAACAGACTGGAAGGGACTTTCCTGGAGGTGAGAGAAAATGCTCATTTTTTTCTTTCTTTATTTTTCTCCACACAGTTAAAAGTGGGGGTCAACTGGTTGGGTAGTTACATCTTTATGTACGTAAAGTCAGGGGAAGGATGTTGATAGCAAGTATTGCGTGGTAAAAATTGGAGGAGTCAGAACTGGAAAAGGAGCGATTCTTGAAGGGGGTGGGTTGGGTGGGTTGTGTTTGTTTTTGAGCGCTTTTTGTTGGGGTAGTGGGGTTTTTTTGGTTTTGTTTTGGGGTTTTTTTGTGCGGGGTTTTTTTTTTGTTGTTGTTGTTGCTGTTGTTTGGTGTTTTCATTTTATAGGGTTTTTTGGTTTTCTTTTTGTTGAGGTTGTTTTTTGGGTTGGCTGTTTTTTTGTGTTGCGTGTGTGTTAACCACCCCTGATTGCTACAAGCGTGGTCCTGTGCCTCAGTACCTTTTAGCCTTTTGCTAGTCTCTCTAGAACTTATTCAAAATGTGGCTGTTGCTGTGATTATCTCCTGCTGTGTCTAATGCTAGAAGGTCTGAGTGAGTGTGCATTGGCATGAACATGGCGAAAGCACTGCAGACATACTCAGTGAAGATCTTCCAAACACCTTTGCTATTGCAAAGTGGGCAAACAATGCACATCAGAGGGTGTGAAGCTCAATATCCCTGCTCGAGAGGAAGGAAACTGCCTGCTTCCTGTGGGCAGACATGTGGTTGATAAGTGTGTGCACATGTATAAATTGTTTTCTTTGCTCTTTCTGCGTCTCTCCGCATGTGTCTGCAGGCATGAATATTTTCAGGAGGGGCTGCCAGAAGTGTGTAAGAGTGTGTTAGCTCTGTACACAAACAAGTTTTGAATGGTAGAGACAGGGATCTTTTCATAATCGGCCTTGCAGAATTGCAAATAGGTATTTAATGAATATTTAATGCAGTCTCTCCTATGCATAACTGTGCACAAATGTAGTTTTAGCAAGGTAGCATGGAGCAACTTTAGTGAGGAAATATTTCTTTCTATGATAGGTATCCCAGCATGTCCATATGAAAAATCAGTCCTCCCAATAAGATCTGTCCTCAGCCTCTCTGTTCTATCTTAGCTGATGTCCTGCTTTATTTAATGTGAGTTATCCTTTCACTACTTTCCCTGAATTCCTGTGGTTTATCTCCATAGTCCTGTTTGAAGTCAGTGTTTTTGGGAGGCGGGGTTGCTTTTTCCCTTTTGGGCTGCTACAACAACATATGGTGGCGATAAGACAGATGGCTGCAGGATTAACCTTACTGGGTGATTTTATTCTTTCCCTTTGTAGTATTGGAGGTGATGAGACCCTGGAGATCCAGGCTACTTTACCCAGTGAGTATCCTAGAAAAGCAAAAGTTGAGTATTACACTGAAAGTCGTTTAAGTGGATGCTAGGAAATATCGGGAAATGGTCATTCTTTCCTTGCAAACAGTGGGGATGTGCATCTGTTGTGGATATGAGCAGTCCATGTGAGTCACAGCTGAAATCCAGACTGACCTGATTAGCTGTAAAGTTGATTCAGCCCCTCAACATCACAGGACCTGCATGTGATTGTATCGTTCTTTTGACCAAAAGAATTAGGAGTAAATGTGCTGAAGGTGACAGAAGTTCATGGTAGACCTGCTCCTCCCTTATTTTGTTTTGTGCTTTCTAGTGACTGACTGTAACTCTGTGGACAAATGAAGGGTTATGAAACAATTAGCAGTCCATCTAGCCAGGGTTGTTGACAAAGCTATGGTTTTCCCTGATGATTTCAAGTTGCTACATAGCAGTGAAAAAAAATCTAAAAATACTCTAAATTTTTTGCCCTAGTGTTCTGAGTAATTGGGCCCTGTGGTTGCCATAGAAACCACTAAGTGGTCAGTGTGACAATAAATTGGAAGGAACTTGATTTACAATGGTTGATCTATTTGTATGTGATCCATGCTGTGGAGTAGTTTGACAATACCTGACATTTTTAGTAATAAAATCTGATGTGCTTTGCCTTGTACCAGGCATGTCACTGTGTTTGAAGAAAAATAAAAGGCACAATTCATTTATGCATTATAAATGAGATTCTATAAAGAGGTTCCAGACTGCAATACAGACACAGTAACAGTAACAGTTTTCAGACATCATGCTTTGCCACTGCAGGGTTCAGTGAGATCTAGAAAAATGAATCAAATTCACTTCTCTGTCACAAGTAGTATTATCTAGCTGGAGAAGTAAGAGGTGGAGGGCCACATTCAGGGCATCTACTTCTGGTACACAGAAGAACGTAACCCTGAATACTCTGACACTTAAATTCAAGACTGATGATTTGCCTGAGATCCACAAATACATCTCCTGGACCACCAGACCCTGATTCCTCAGGCCCATAGGGAGAAATAATTACAGTGATGAAATTTGGACAGCAACTAGAATCTTCAAAGCAGGTGTATCTCTAGCTTCTATAAAGTCATAGTGAATGAGGGGAAAACAGAAGTCTGTATTCTCACCACTCAGTGGGCTCCTTCTTCTGCATGTGGGAGGTAATGCTGCTGGTTGTACTGTGAATGGTTAAACACTGTGGTTTTTCTTTTTAAGACATCTTGAAGAAATTCAATCCAAACCTCATTGGCTTCTCCACTGGCAGTTCTAAGGAAACAGCTGGATTCAACGTTGCAGAGAGAAATGCCACAGCACGGTAAGAACACTCACAGATGAGAAAGGGCAGAGGAGTGAGAAGTGATGGACTGGCAGGTTACCTCCGTGATGCATGTCAGGGTTAAGGTAATGCTGATGACCTGCTGGTACTCGGCATGTTTCTGTGATCTGAGGTTTTTAATTGTGAGTTTCAGGTTCTTATTTCTTTTATTCAATTCAGTATTTGGGGGATTTATTTGTTATCTTTTTCTAAATTAGACACAAGCTTCCTTTCTTTGATTTCTGCCCATAATTTTTGAGCCAATGCCGTAGTTATGCCTCTAATTCAACCGGTATCTTTTTCTGCCCACTCTCCAGTATACAAGTCCCTAATTCACTGTCAGGCAATATCTGTAATGAGAAAAAATTCATGAGCATCTCTTTTATTCCTTGATTTCTATAAAGTAACAAATAGTTGCCTCAAACTAACAAATAGAAGCCCACTGCTACCCTAATGGTGTTAAAAACTATTACTGTTTGCAGTACAAAGAAAAAGAAAAACAAATGAGCAGCTGGGAAACAGATCCTTTTTCTTCCTGACAAAAAAATCTACTAGTCTGTTAAGAACCTAAGAATTTGTATGGCTTACACTGTGCCTGCTCCATGAACACTCACAGAATTTGTTTCCAAAGCTTTTTGTGACTTCTTTAACAACCACTAAATCTGCTGCAAGAGAGATTTAGGATAACTATCAAAGCCTGTAGAGCTACTAAATATTTCATAGGTTCTCTGAGCAAAGCTGACTCAGCGTGATCAATATGGTTCTGGGAATCCAAATAATGTAACTGCATTTATGCAGTTGCTGGAGAGAGGTGGGGCTTGTTAGCTGAAGCACAGTCTTATTCTAATATATCAGGAGCTCATTTCCAGCTGGTGTCTCAGCATGGTTTGTGCTTTGGCCCGTGGATGTTGTATCCTTTCCAGAGCTGGACTGGGCCTCTCTAGCCTGGCAGTCCCACAATGTAAGCAATATCTTCCAGCCATAAGACAAGCCATAGGAATTTAAGGCCGGATCAGGAAGGCTGGTTAGATGCCCAGCTTCTGTGTCAGCACCAAACTCCCCCACTAGATTTTTGAAGGGAGTTATGCAACTCAGTGTGTCTATGCATCTGGGCATTAGTGGTTTTTTCCAAACAAAATGCACTTAAGCCAACTCTGAGATGGGAAGAACTCATACCAGTTGCCTGCCACTTGGCAGCCATCCCAGCTGAAGCCTTTTCATATCAGATTATTCACTTGTGCAGCTTGGTCCTTCAGTTATTTGCTCAGCCTTTTGAGGCATCACTTTCCTTATACTGATTTGTGCTGGTCCTAAGATCCCCTGAAATGAGGAGTGGGAGATCAAGAGGGTGACATGCTTTTAGAGCACACATCTAAAATCTTCTGTTCTCTTTCCTAGTGATATGCCAGCCCAAGCACGTGCATTGATAGAGCTGATGAGAAGCAGCTCGGTAAGTGGGGTTTGGGCCACCCCCCACTGCTCCCGTGGTCTCTGGGAGATGACTTCAATTAATGGGATACTTGAGTCATGAAGAGTGCTTTACTGATGAAAGAAAAGTCCTTATCTCTGCTGTGCTTTCCAAGATGGATGTGCCAGATGATTTACTCCTAATGTAGGATACAGTGCATAGTAGTGAGGTAGGGGAGAAATCTGGTAGTGATTGGATGGATGAAATCACGGTAGTGAGGAAGAGGAGAAATCTGAAGGCTGTGGTGAGATCACAGGATTGCTTAGCTGAGCAGCAGCCTTCAAAGTGAAGGTCATAAAGGCTGAGTGTAAAATTGCTGGAGCAAGTACCTGCAGACTAACATGAATCACAATGTCCACAATACTGGGAAAAGGAGCTACTGAAGTCTTTGCAGGAGAAAAAGCTCCCTCAGATTCTGATTTTGAGCAGGCAAATAATTAATAAGTGACCAGAAACCTCAGAGTTGCATGAATTTCTGTCACACTATAATATTTTATGAGATTATTTTAGAGAATATCTTATTTATCTTAGAGCATTAGTAGGGGATCTAGCATAGTGTACCAATCTGCTGTGCCAGTTCCACTGAAGGCTACAAAGGGCACCAGAAGCGGGGAGGGGAAGAAATCTGTGACAAATCCAAGGCTGCCCTGGTCCGAGTGTTGACTGAATTTGAGTGGATGACTGTCTGGGTGAGAGCTGTTGGTTCAGGGAGAGCATTCCCTCTAAGGGAATAGGTGTGCCTGGTGCTCCTTGGCTCAGACTGAATGGGAAAGGAAGGCACTGAATAAGCAGGATTTGTCAAAGCATGTGTCTCTCCATGCCAGAATTCTTGATGGATGCTGCATGCTCACCCCACTGTCAGTTACTCTGCATTGCCAATTGTTTGGCAGAGTGAAGGGAGCTGGCATGGCTTTTCAATAGAATAGAAGAGCAGAGGCTCTCGAGCTTTGTTTTATTCACAGCTTTTAATGTTTTTTTTTAAAAAGGGAGGGGGGTGTGTCCCTGCCATAATATTGCCTCTTCATGGAAGTCCTTCTGAGCAAATTGCTGGTTAAAGAGGAGAATTCAGACCTGTGGGTGATTCCCAGGCCCTCCCTCTATTTGTGGGATCCTTTCGCAGATGTTTGTTATGTAAATGCACCACACTAAAAATAGTTGCCTTTGATTCCTTTCTTTGTACCGAACGTTACAAAATGTTTTGATGAGATCCAGCTCTCAGCAGCGCCTATTGTTAGCTTGTGGTGACGTGGATGCTGCAGCTGCCCTTATATGAGCTCAGTGAAGTCACCAGCCTCCTGGACTCTTCTATTTTAATCCAGCTGTCTGTTCCCTGGGGCACCCCTCGCCCCTCCTGGCCACGGGGTAATACTTGCCCAGCTGGCAGGGATCCCCAGCAGCTCCAGTTCCACAGCTTCATGAGTCACTCCAGCCTCCACTCCCACACAGCTTTATCCCCAAGCTGCCTGTAGTACGCAGCCATGGCTGGCAAATCTCTCCTGTCCATCCCTGTTCTGAAGCTAACATTCATTTAGGGACACTTGCTGCCACAGACACATTTCCATGCTTGGTTACCCTGACAGAGCCTCTCTGCTGAAGGGAATTTCCTTACAGAAGCCAAGGTGAATTGCAGAAGATTAGAAAACAGTTCAGATTCTCCCCCTGGAGAGATGCTTTTCTTTTGCCAGCTTAACTCAGCATACCTCCTTTTTTTCCTTTGTTCTGCCCTACTGTCTGTGCCCCATTTAGCCCTATTTGTGAATGTTACCTCTGCATGCCTAAGCAATGGACTCTGCAATCTCTTTATTTTATGTGCCTCTAGAAAATTAACTTCAAGGAAGACTGGAAACTGATTACCATCCTTGTTGGAGGCAGCGACCTATGCCAGTACTGCTTGGACAAGGTTTGTATCTCTGACTTAGGCATTCTCATCCAGGCATTTGGCAGGTGACCAGCCCTGGAAATACAGCCTTTCTCTCTCTCAGGCAGCCAAAGTTCCTCTTTGTTTAAAATGCTCTTAGAAGTCCTGCTCCTTTCATTTGTACTGTATCAGAAACGAGTGCACAGCTTTTAATACAGGGGCATTGCAACTCTGGAGAAATGCATTATTTAAGAACTAGGAACCTGCCCATATTGAACAAAGCACCAAGATGAAACTGAAGAGCTCTCCCTGCTTAACTGGACAAAGCAATCAGTGTGGTGTCTTAGGCATGTTATGGGACACAAGTGAAGTCTTCTAGAAAGCATCTCCACACAATAACTACTGAAGATGCCTAATTCTTGCTTCAGAATCACACCCAAAATAATAACATCAGTTTATAGTGAAAAACATGTCTTTTCTTTAGCTCTCAGTGGTCATCCCCTCTGAAACAGTTCATGTGGCACAGACTGGGGCTCTGGACCCCAGCTTGTTGAAATGACCAGGCACTGTTATCTATTTTGCTCTTTCCTTTACAGGCTGCTGCCTGGAGCCTTTGTCCCCACAGCTACATGTCTATAACTACAGTCACAAAGTTGTTTTGCTTATAGGCTTTGTGGGGTCTAACGGCCTTCATATCAGTTTCTCCAGACTGGCAGTTTGAAAAAAAAGGTATTGTTCTGTTAATAAGGCAAACCAGTCTGGTCTGGGTCCCATAAAAGACAACCTGAAATCTAAAAATGAGATCTATATAGTCATTATCAGGGAAAGGCTCTGCCAAGATACCTCAGGATTTTCTACACAGATTAGGGGAATATATTAATGACATAAAAACACAAGCACTGTATAACCTTTGTCCATGTGCCAATAAACTTCTTGATCTGGAAATATATCTGCCAACATAAGAAAAATGGAGCATCAAGTCAATATATCTTCCCATAGACCACCTTCTTGGTTCCTGAAAAAGACTGATCCCATTTTTTTTTTTTTTTTTTCTAAACAGGAAACCTATTCAGTGCAAAAGTATGTAAAGCACCTTCAGGACACTCTGGATATTTTCTATGAGGAGGTAAGCTTTTAAATTACCCTAGCAAGCTATGTTCCTGGCAAGTACACTGATGTTTTCCTCATCTCTGATAGACTGTCAGTGATTATGTTTCATACAAGGTCATCTTTCAAATAGCGAGAGTCAGACTGTTCCTCTGTGCTGCATTTCAACAACTGTGTAACCTAATGCTCTGAGAAAGAGAGCTGCAGTTTCAGAAAAACTGTGTGGATCAAACATACCATGACCCTACAGCCAGTTTTGGTGGCTAAACCAACTATACACAGTTTCTTTACCTGAGAGCAAATGGAAATGTCCCAGGGAATAAAGCAGCATTTCAGCTAGTTTGTACTAGCTGCTGGAATTTTTTTGGCTGACATCCACTGTATATCTCCCTCCCCCTCCTTTTATACATCATCCTTGTGCATGCCTTAGGCTGCAGTCGGTGCAGTTTGCACTGACTCCCTGACCTACGGATGGCACTTCTCGTTCTTTGTAGTGGTATCATGTTCTGTTATTTGTAACATGTCTGTATGTCTGGTTATTATAATCCTTGCAGCTCCCCAGAGTCTTTATCAACATGGTGGAGATGCTAGAGTTCTCTGGACTGCGTCAAATCACAGCAAGCTCTTCAGAGTGTGCTTTGACAGCAAAGTAAGTGAGGAGAACAGCTCTTTGCCTTTAAAGTGACATTTGTTTGGCTCAGTCTCAATTTCTACAGGAGGACATCCACACTGAGCTTTCCAAGTTACTTGCATTGCCACCTTTACCTGATCCGTTAATTCTCATCAACTTTCTATTACTTCTCCCAATCCTTCAGCTAAAAGGCATGTACCTGTAGATTGCAGAGTCATCACTTCTCAGCTCTAAGGCAGCATGACACAGCACATGTCAACATATGATTGCTATACTGCTGAACTTTGAAGGCTTTTTTGCCCAGCCATCCCCTGGTCAGCAGCACGGGCTGACTTCCTTGATTCCTCTCATTGTATCCAGTGCAGCATTACCTCTGGTGCAGGCTGGGCTGTATATAGCAGAGTGCACAACCAGGAACTGCTCCTCATACCCTAATGAAGGAGACCAAAATCTTAACTCAAAGAAGGTTGAGGGACTTGTCTTAGAAAGCAACAGTGTCTTTAAAGGCATCCGAATGGACATGAAAGGCTCTTTAGTCTTGCAGAGAAAGGTATAACAAAGACCAGTAGTTGGAAGGTGATGCTGAATGAATTCAAATTAAGTTAGGCACAGATTTTTAATAAAACAAGTGATTAACTACAGGAGCACACTGGAAGGGAAGATAATGAATTGACTATCTTGCTTGATGTCTTCATATTCATTCCAAGCACATTCTTAGAAGATGAATTTCACTGAAGCGCAAGTTATTACCTCTTGTTATGAGGGTAACACAATCAAACAGATTGGTGCAAGGACTCAGACTACAGGAAAAATTTGTCTTTTCTGACTTTAAACTCCCAAATGTCTGAAAATCTGCTCTAACCCTATTCATAGGGTGGATTTTCTTGTTATTCTAACACATGTGATTTCCTGCTACTATGTGGTATACTAAACACTTTTTTGTATTTGACTCAAGAGTTGTGGATCCTGCAGCTCTTTCTGGCTGTGACAGGTGTCTATTTTGAAAAGTAAGTCAGTAGAGATTTGAGATTTTTTTTTTTCTGAAGTATCTCTCCATTTCTAAGTCAGCAAGGTGGCTCTCCCTTCTGCATGTTAGTTTTGAGCACCTATCCCGAGCTTCTTGAACACTCTGCTGAAGGACTGAAAATAGATTATTCTAGACTTGCTTTTAATTGTAGTATTTCTTCCATTGAAGGAAAGTTTGCCCGTGTTTCTTTAACCCAGAGGAAAATTCTTCTGATTTACAAGAAATTAAGAGAGTTAACAGAGATTTTCAGGTAATACATTGATTCTGTAACTGGTCATCTTCACGTGTGTCTCTTTATATTGCTTCTCTCACTGCCCTTCCTCTCATGCATATCCTCATCAGTACAGAGAGGGATAACTGGAAAACAACTTGGCTACAGCCTAATCAAAACCCTACTGAGCTAACCAGTTAGTAGCAGTGCAAGTCTTTCCATATTGCTTTATGATTTGACCTCTGTTCTGAGCTGGATGCAGATGGAGACCAGTTCTGTTTCCAGCTGCTGTTTCGAGAGCCAAAAAGGAATTAGTGATGATGGCTGCTTTGTTGATATGTGTTTGTCTGTTATGACCCCGATGAGTAGCTCACATGAATTAACGTCACTGCAAGAGTGACAAATGACTTTGCATCAGCCGTTTTGTGATTACTCTTAGCAGAAAAAATTGACTAAACCAACCATGGGCCAGCTTGCTATCTGAGAGTAGCTTTTCATAGCCTTGGGCATAAGATTCACTCAAAATTACCAGAGGCTATAAATAGCTATTGGAGCAGAAGCTTTTTCCATCGATGTTCTTATGAATACAGGAATCACTGTATCAGATCACATTATGTTCTCCATTCTGGCTCTGGCAGTGGCCGTTGTCCAATGAATCTGACAAAACTCAAGAAATTCGCCCTGGATAATGTTTGTGTAAGCCTACTAGAGGAGTCATTTTCCTTAACTAAGGAAATGGGATTAGGAGTGCTTTGAGATATGATCACGAGCATTAACGTTTATACCCATAAGATAGCAAGTTACAATGAGATGGGATTTTTTATTTGTATGAATGCCTGTGACCATAATTTTTGAAAGTGGCAGGTAATTTTTCAATGTGTAAATTTTATTTTCATTCAAGCACACCTTTCTGAAAAATCCAGTGTGCTTCAGCCTCAAGTTGGCATTCTGGACTCATTTATCACTTCTAAAAATGTTGGCCTTATTCCTTTTTTACCATTTTCTGTAAATTTTAATCTCATTGCAATTGTGCAGCTTTTGTTTCTATAAGTAAGGTTTGAACTAGTTTTTTTCTGTTTCATTTTTATTTTAATTAAGGAACTTTATATTTTTTATATTCTTATCTTTGAATTAACCCAGCTTCTGTGCATTTTCCTCGTGAAAATCTCTTCACGAGCCAAATTCTTTTCTTAGGCATTTTCTTGACTGCTTTGTAACATTTAGCCAGATTTCCACTAATAATTTATGGCTTCCTACACTGAAAGATGTGTAATCTGCATGTTTTTGATAGCTGACAAATGTTAGATGAGCCTTGCAAGTAACTCTTCTGTTTTCACTAATTGCACTCTATCCAGGCTGAAGCCTTGCAGCTGATCAACAGCGGTCGGTACGAACAGAGGGAGGACTTTGCAGTTGTCATGCAGCCTTTTTTCCGGAACACCTTGTTGCCCCTGGATAGTGTGAGTCCTGCTCTGCTTTTCCATTATGCAAGGGCCAGTATCTTGATTTCTCTTAAGCCAGTAAGATCCATGCAACAAAGGACTATGTTTTCTTCTCTTTGCACAGTCTAGTGGCACAGCGTGAGACCTGTGGGTAAGAGTGATAGAGGAGAAGACAGGAAAGACCGTGCTGCCTGTGAATCAAAATGGTTTTAGGAAGCATTTGTAGTATGCACCCACAAACTAGGCACTCTCCGACTTCCTCTAAACTGCATGTTGCTTCCCCCTGTTGTGGGGGTTGGTTAGCATTCACCACAGTTTTCTGATTTAGGTTACAGAATGTGTTCAGGTTTTCTTCAAATGGAGACCAGCACTTGAATCTCTGACTCATCCCAGCTTAGAAACAGGAAGCAGCCTTTGAAACCAAACACTGATTCTCCGTCTTTTCTCCAGCCTTAGCATTATGTATGCTGTGTAGTTAGGGATAAAAATATGCAGCATGAATCCTGGTCGAAACAACCCAGATTTGCACAGTACTGATCGTTTTTTTCATACCATTCCCATTTTTTTTTTTTTCCTGGCAGCCTTCAAGGTTGAACAGTGGTCACCATACAGGTAGTGATGAGGCAAATTCCCCCTAACAGATATTTTCCACAGCTGGATAAACCCATCATTTTTATTGTTACCTGAAATTCAGCAGAAATTTCAACACCTGAAGGATTATAAGCCTGAGTCACAGAAGTGTAAAAAGCAGTAATGAACAGTTTTCTATCAGTTCTGTACAAAATGGAATGTGGGTCAATGGCAGTGTCTGTGTGACAGCTGTGACTGTTAGCTTAATGATAAGTTTAGATTTGTTATGAAAATTGCTGTGTGAAGTTGAGCAGGCTGCATTACACAGAAGGTCTCAAGGTGCAATAATCAACCCATAGTTATTAGTACCTAAGTTTATTTGCAGGATGAAAACGAGCATATTGCCTTTAGGAAGATACCAAAATTGTGAAGTGGGTATATCAAGTATAGTACACTATTAGATATAATATATATGTCAGATCTCAAAGATTGAAATTTGCTGAGAAATACATTTTTGCTTTTATTGCAGACCAACAAGCCAGATATGAGTTTCTTTGCTGCAGACTGCTTTCATTTCAGTGTAAGAGGCTATGCTGAGATGGCCATGGCTCTCTGGAATAATATGGTAAGAGGTTACAACTTAGATCCCGATGTGTTTGTGGTAGCAGTCACTACAAAAGATCATGAGAAAGGTGTCTGAAACAAAAGAGTAAGCAAGACATTAAAGTGATATGCTAACAAGAGGGGCTTGCTCTACTCTGAGGTTCTTCTCACTCTGCATTGCTTAGGAACGTAATCCAAAGTGATCATGTTGCATGAAACAGTGTAAGTCTTTGCTCATTCAAAATGAGAAGTCCTGAGAGTCTTAATGTAATGAAAAATTCCTTTCTGTTTTGGTAAATAACTTGCATTAGAACAAAAAGTCAGCCTATTTAAACATTCAGTTCTATAGGTTTGCTGAAAATGTCTGTTCAATGAGCTTGCCCTTCTTTGGCGAATTCTGTTATATTTATTAGGAAAACATATATGTGACTGAATTTTTGCTGCCATTAATAGCATGGACATGTTGTACCACCCACTCTAATATCTGAGGCAGTTCTAGTAGAGTCACTAAAACTAACGGAGGGGCTGAAATCAAACTTATGATGCTCGCAGTCACATTCCATCTGTCATTTTGGGAGAAATGATAGCTTTTTAATAGTGTTGGAAGAAAGTGTAAGAGACACATGCTAGACTTGATAACTCCAAGGTCAGAGTTGCTTTCAGAAACATGTTTCCCCATGTTGGAAGGAAGACTATGGCATTTTCATGCCACAGCAACATTTCCTCCCCTTGTCTTGTAAACACCAGTACCCAAACACATTGTGCTAGCAGAAACCCTGCATCCTAGTTTGTACAACAAACAAGCATAAATGGAGGGCAATTTTTTTTTTCCGTTTAAGTGAAAGTCTGAACAAGGTAAGAACTTTACACGATACCCCAGAGCTTGAGCAGAAGGACTGGAAAACGCAGGGCAGGAATCTGTGCAGTTGCCCAGTATAGCATATGAGCTGTAGGTCCAGGGTTATAGAATGTACAATGCACGCACATGCTCGGAGTAACTGATTTGTGCATGCACAGCAAATCTGCCTGTTTTCCATCAGGCTTCCCTGTCTGGGACTCTCGATGACAGCAGGCTGGTAGGCTTCACTCTGCTTCATAGCTTAAACAGGGCTAATGGTGGGCCAAAAACCCCAAGCAAACATAGAAAAATTCAAATTGAGCATGGCTGAGGGTTTCAAGAAAAAAAAAGGAGACAGTACCTGGACATATGGCAGTCTTAAATTGGGTTCCTGTTGCCATGTGGTATTCCTATTGGCCATTACTCATTCCTGAATCACCATCAGTCTTTTTTCCTATGCCACCAGAGTTTTTTTTCTGTCCAGACTGTCACTCATTTCCTACACATATAAGGATATTGACACAAAGCTTTCTACTGGGGTGGCAGGAATCAGGTTCTTACTGATGCAAAGCACAACTATTCCCTCCCATAGAGAGCTGTCAGTCTATGCCAACTGAAGATATTGCTGTTTACTATTTAAATCTAGTTCTTGTAACACATCCCTGCTTTTCCCTTGCAGTCCTTGTACGGCAAGGCTGTGCAAGCCTACTGTAAGGCTGTATTGTTTCCCTGTTCCCTGAAAAACTCGGCAGGCTGCAGGCTTATGGCCAAATGACACGGATTCTTGTCAGTGCATATAAAGGGCCAGACTGTGCCTGGCCACTGTGTGGGTATGCAGGGGCTGGGATGGCTTACGCGGTCTCTCCCTTGCCATAATGTACTTTGCCCTTTTTACTTCGTGCAAAACAAAGTGTGCTCCTGGTCTCTGAAGTCAGAGGACTGTGCAGTCTTAAGGGGCTTCCACTGGTCCCAAATCCACCTTGTCAGGTCTTTGGCTGACATGAACAGACACATGGGCAGTGTGTTTGGCTTGTGTTCTGCCTCCGTGCCTGCCACATGCTCTAGAGGAGCTGTGGGTTTCTTCCAGAACTTGTCCTGTATGCTCATGGATTTGGGGATATGTCATCTTCAAAGCTCAGAAGCTAATGCTCCTGAAGAACAGATTGCATAGAGATGAAGTAAGCATGGATGGTTACAGAATTTTGCATTTTATCATCTTTTGTCTGGGCTCTGTGCCAGAACCCTTACCAAGTGCCCTGGCATGGGAAGAATTACAATTATCTACAAATAACCAGTTGCACTGCAGGCAGAATGCTGCAAGATGTGAGCCACACATTGTATAAATAACTGAGCTGTTCCCTTTAAGGTGAAACAAAACTACCAAATTCAGTCTTAACTGCATTAGCTGGTGGGTGGGCCAAGTGATTAGAAGTCATAAAAGAGTCCATCAGGACCCTACAACAATAAGGAAAAACTTGGCACCATGTTTTGCTTCTCATCTTCTTTTTACTTTTTAGCTTTCTTCTCTTCCCTACGTTTTCCCTTACATTTTTCTGTGGTTCATATGTTTTTATTTTTCAGTCTCTGCTAGCTTCTATTGTTTTTTAAATTTTTATTAAAAATGAACTAGAGAGAGAAAGTATTCCCAGTGTTTCCATATGGGAATCTTATGGATAGAATTTGTTTTTTCCATGTGATGTTGGGCTCGTTGCTGTGTTGTTTCTCTTCAGCATACGGTTGACATTTTAATCCCTTGAGTACAGTTAATGCCTGTATGGACACTAGCAGAAGCAACAGCCTTCCTCTGCTGTATTCCCAGAAGTGCTGGATGACAACTTTGCAGTTCTCTATGGACCAATCTTGAAGTCATTACTTCAGGCATGTCCATATAACAGTTGTAAACACTTCAGTTAACATGACTGAGCAAGCCTCTACTCGTTAGCTTAACTATGGCAACCAGTGGTATGTGCACTCCTAGCCAAGCACAACTGCCTGCTATTAGCCTGGGCATATTTTATGGTGAGTTGGAAACAGCTCGGGGTGAGCCTATGGTCAGCTATTGCAACTTAGCTGACAACTGATAGTATAGAAGGCTCTGTTTAACTCTCTTCTTGCAATATTGTGAACCTGTCTTCAGCTAAAACCCCCAGGGGATTTCTTGTCTGAGTGAAGACTGCAAAGGTTGGCACTGTCCCATCCTCCCTCTGTAACTCTGCCATTCCTGAAGTAACTCCCATCACCATGTTACTAGGGCTTCTTTCTTTAAGTAATGTGCTAAGTAATATGTCTAACATCTGTCATGTGAGTTTTTTTCCTTTGTGGTTTGTACTGCCATTTGAGATGAGTACATGGCAGAACTGGGTGTAATAGTGAACCACTTTGCTTTAGTGGGGTATTTCAAATACGTTGTATTCAGAGCCATGCAAAAGGAAAAAAGACTTATCCTATTCCTTGCTTCTGAGGAAGTTATTCGGTAACCAGTACATCAGATTCTCAATGTCTTCAGCTCATGAGCGTTAAAATGTTTGCAAACTTTCCTGCACTCTTTCTACCACACTTCTTCATTGCTACAAGCACCAAAAGATCAGATAAGAAGTTGTAAGTCAGTCAAGAATGTCTGAGAGGAAAAAAAATCATCATTATGTTTAACATTGCTTTTCTCTTCTTCAGCTGGAGCCAGTTGGTGAAAAGCAGACTTACAACAACTTTACCCATGACAGATCAAAACTCAAGTGTCCAAGCCCTGTAAGTAAAGGTCAAGGTGCTCTCTCCATTAATTACCTCTATTTTTCTCCTTTCTTTGAATGGGTAAAGCTCTTTAAAAGAGTATCTTTGTGAAGGCTTCAAATAGCTAAAATATACTTCTGTTTTGTTACAGACAGGGAAATCTACTTAAAATTTAAGACAAAAAACTTTATCCTCACTGCAGTGGAAAGCTTCTCATTAAAGCCAGTTCTAATGAGTTTATGTATTTCCATTTGGTTGTTTGCAGCAAGCAGATTAGGAAGTGATGGCACCACTCCTGATTCTGAGGTGGCTTCTTTTTTGTGTACTCAGAATATTCAGGCAATAGAGCAGGAGAGTGTTTGGGCTAAGATAGAGGGAAGGCAAAAGTAGCTGATTGTCTAAAGGTCTACAGCTCATCTCTGAGAAGGGGCAATGGCTTACTGTTGGAATACTGCCCGTTGAGTGGTCAGTGGTCAATAAGTCTTTCCTCTTCTTTTGTAGGAGAAACCTTTTCTTTTCACACGAAGAAACAGTGGATTTGGAGATTCAGATCTCAACTTGGACAAGACAGAATCTTCAGTCCCCTACTGGGCTGTCATTGTGGCTGTCATTGTGGCTGCAGTAGCTGGAGTCCTAGTGGGTTCTTTGCTTGGCTGGGTCGTGTTACGAAGAACAACCAAGAAGCGCCAACACAAGACTGACACAGAAAACAACATTAAAACAACCCCTCTGTAACACAAGTGGAACAAACACCTTTCTTTGATGAGGCTGCTCTCTGGTGTGATACAGAGAGTAGCAGAATAAAAAACCTTTTGGATATGAATGAAGCTTCTTGGTTGCCCAGGGATTTTTGGGCCCAATAACATTGATCAGTAATGTACTGTAGAGTTATCTTCTGCAGACCAGTCAGGTGGAGGATGAAGTTCAAAGTATGCTGTGGTTTCATGCCAGCTGGCAGCTAAGTACCACACACCTGTTTGCTCAATCCCCCTTACTCCCCCTCAGTGGGATGAGGAGGAGAATTGGAAAAAAGTAAAACCCATGGGTTGAGACAGGAACAGTTTAATAACTGAAATAAAGTAAAGTGTAAAAATAGTAATAATTGTAATGAAATGGAAAGTAACAAAAAAGAGAAATAAATCTCAAGAAAAACAAGTGCTGCACAATATAATTGCTCATCACCTACTGATTGATGCTTAGCCCATCCTTGATCAGCAATCAGCCCCTCCTGGACTTCTTCCCCAAGTCTATATAGTATGCATGATGTTCCTATGGCATGGCATATCCCTTTGGCCAGCTCAGGTCAGTTATCCTGGCTAGGTTCCCTCCCAGCTTCTTGTGCTGGCAGACCACAGGAAACTGGAAAGTCCTTGGTTTAGAGTAAGCACTACTTAGCAACAACTAAAATATTGGTTTGTTATCAACATTATTCTCATACTAAATCCTAAACACAGTACAGAACCAGCTATTATGAAAAATATCAACTCTATCCTGGCTGAAACCAGGACAAAGTGATAAAAGCTTTTTCATTCTGGGGTCCAGTTCCCTGTTTCATGAATATTACTGAGGATGTCAATTGCTTTCGCAAAGCAAGAATACCTGTTTATGCATCTTGGCTTCTTAGTTGTGCATCTGTCCCTTTTACTTATAAAACTGTATTTAAAATGTTAGAGACAAGTCCACGATTGCAACCTGGTATTCCCCAATAGTAAGGTGTAAGTGAGATAAAGAGCACCTACAATTTCACACGTTAGATTCCAGCAAGACCATTGAGCTGAAGGTGCTAAGATGATTCTACATGGGCAAGTACAAAGCCATGGAAACATCTTCAAGCTGACTTCTGAGCAACTTGGATCCATGTGCCATCACTGGTGCTGGGCAACACAGATAGAATAACTCCAGGCTCTCCACTGCCTTGGACTGCAGGCTCCTTCCATCTGGGACCAGGCATGGAGCTGGGCCATACCCATCGCTTCTCCTCCAGGGCTAAATAGCCCAGGGGCAGTCCTATACCCTTCTGCACTCCCCTGTATAGCAGCTGTTCCCAGAATGAGTCTTCCTGTCATGAAGGAATTTCTTCACTACCATGTAGTAAAGGGGTCTAAACAAAAATGCGGTACCTGCAAGCTATCCTGGCTTAACCCTTCTCATAGAACCTGTGCTGTGTTCAGGTGTCCCAGGCTGGGGACTCCATGCCTATTATCCATGGAAGAGTGCAAAGCTGTTTTTCTCATTTTGGTTTGTTTTTTTAAAAAAATTCTGATCAGGACTTCCGAGATCATCCTTCTTGGAAATTAAGTCTTTTCTTGTTTTAAACCTGCAGGCCAATTCATATGATCTATTAGTACAGAAGATACTTCACCAGTTCCACATGATCTTGTTTTCCAATATCTTTCTTATTTCTTATGTCAAATACTTTACATTTTTATGTTAGTGAAGCCAAAGCGAGGTTTGCACTGGTGCAATTTTTTGTGATGTGTACTACACTTCCACTCCAGAAATGCAAATGAGTAGAAAATTATAATGTTTCCTAGAAGAAACTGTTCTGGGTTTCCTAAATTTACTGTTATGCATTCAGAAGGTATTCAGACTCCTCCTTTTTCCGTTTCATTCCTGTCATGGTCCTTGCTAAGCTAAAAAGAGGTGAGCAGATTACAAGTTATACAGTCAGGTTTCAGGGGCTGTAGTTGCACTCACCTCTTCTTTGATCTGCTCTCAAAGGTAGAGCTATTAATAGTAGGACTTTTATTTACCTGCATTTTATCCACAGATGTGTGCCTGTGAGCTCTATGTGCAGCACAAAATGGGATATATTTAGAATGCAAAACAGAAGCACTTGCATCTTGTTCCAGTGCAGCACAGACTGCTCTTCCTGTCCCTATCTTCACTGTGGGTCGTTAACTATCTACCCGATATTTATGGGAAATGGAAGCAAACACACCCTCCAACCAAGAGACAAGATTTACAATGTTCCTGTCTATTCCATAGCACCTATGCCTCAGACACATTGGAAAATATAAACCTCATAAGTGAGGAACCTGAGCAAATGTGCAGTGGATCACAAAGGCTAATACTTCCCTTCATTCCTAAATGTTTTTCTTGTGAGTCATCTTAGCTACTGGGAACTTTGATAGCCCCTGCTCATACAATTCTTGGTTTGGGAAGATGTAAAAAGATAATAGTTCTCTACAGAGTCTTTCATCAGTACTAGGTATTTCAAAGGAAACTCAAGAACAGTAGTTCAGTAATTATTTACCTTTGCAAATCATGTGTGTGTGTAGGAAGTGGGGTGGGGGTCCTGAAGCATGAGTTAGAGCTTCAAAATGCTGCAGTCTCTCACATCAGGCTTGCCCTGCCTAGAGGTGAGTACAAGTCCATCTTGGGTTTAATTTTTGTGCTCCCTGTTAGAATAACTAAACGTCCCCTTTTCTCACTTAGGAAGCAAAGTTTTGTTCTGGGCTGCTCAAAACCTAAATTATAAGAAGTGCAGCTGGTTGGGAAGTGAGAGAAAAGATGGCTCTTAGCGCATTCACTATCCCGAAGGATTCTGTAGTGGAAAGAATTCTTGTGCAGGAGCATAGCTGATTCTGATTTGTACTGCAGTTCCCTGCAGCATTTAGCCCTGTAAGGAATGCTGCCTTTACTACTTTTGGGAACTGGAAAACCATCAAACTTAAATTATATTGTCTCTGTTCTGCTAATGCAACACAAGATTTCCCCTACTTCTGTAGCTGTGGTGTAGCTTTAATGCACTTGTACGGCAGGACCTGGAGCAGGAACTGGCCGGCTTCTTATTTAGTATATGCAAGTATCTTCTGGCATCTTTCTTCTGCAGACTAAAGTATGTGATGAACTGCCCTGGCATTAAAAAAAGTAAACCAAGAATTGTGCAGTTTTCAGCTGTTCCACAAGCAAAATAATTTCCCTGAAGATGTTACTGCTGAATCTTCCCACTATGCTTATTAAGCAGAGGTAAGATTAATCTAGAATGAATGACAACTGATTAGGTCTGGATCTTTGACTGTATTCAGTATCACATTTAATTGGGAAATAATCTTACCTCCTTTTTTTTCTGTAATGCCCTTATGGCATTTTGCCTCGGTGGATGCTGAATAGACAGATTGCCCACTGATGCACAAAAGAAGAGAGACTTAGAAGGAACTTCAAGTCTGTATGGAAAAATGTATGAATTGGATGCCATCTTAGCCAAAGATTTTGCTTTGGCCAGTGGTGGTCTTGCCCACCACTGAAAAGTATCTCTTCTGTGTGAAGTGATTTTCTATCGCCCTGAGAAAACAGGCTTTATGAGTGCTTCCTCTGGAGAAGAGCCACAGCTCAGCCCGCATGAGTGGTCACTGTCCAAAAGACCTTTGTGGGTAATGGCCAACAGCTCAGGTTGTCAAGAAGGACATTGAGAGTAAATGTTACACTGCTCCCTGGTCTTGAGAAATAATCTGTTCTTCAAACAGGGAAGAGATGAAGCCTGACAAGTGTTGGCAAACATTTGCCTGCAGCTTCAGCAGTTCTGGAGCTTAAGTTCTGGTCTGCTTTGTTACTGCTGATGGACCATCCTCTCATCACGGTACAGTGTCTGCATTCTGCTTTGTAAGGTCTAGGGTCAGTTTGCCCCGAAGTCCAGTTTAGGTGTTCAGCGAACTTAAGGAAGAGAGGGAAAGTTCAGAAAAAACATCTGCAGAGAATTTTGCGTGGCTTTGGAGATTGCTAAATGTTTCCTCCCACCACCTTCTAGGTGGTGAGATATGCTAAGGATAAATGATGTAATTTTAACAGCTAGGCAGTATGTGATAGCCTGGGACATCTGGGCAAGAATTTTGTTACTTTGAGGGATATTTAGCTCAAATGTTGAGGTGAAACAACCACACGTAAGGAAAGGAAAAGCTCTGGATTTTTACAACCCTTCATTTGTATGATTCACGTTCCTTGGAGTATTTAAAGAATTTGCTATTGGAGGATCATAGGTTTGCAATGCTTGCTCTTTCTTCCTGTTCCCCCCTACCTCCTCTCCTTTTCCTTAGAAGGAAGGGATTTGGAATTTTGGGACAAGCAGGACAAAAAAAATCTATCCATAAAGTAGTTCATCTATTACTTAAATAAAACAGATTTTCTGAGTGTCATAGATCTTTGAGCACAACAGGGAGGCATGCTTCTGTGAACTCTTGTATTAAAACGAATTCTGTTCCAAGTACCCAGTTTGCTCAACCAGGGACCTGAGAATCATCTGTAGCACCAAGAGTCTGTATTGAAAAAAGGGGGTGGTGGAAGAAGGAGGAAAAAAGGCTTGCACATTTTAACTCAACACATGCTGAGTATCTTCTGTTTAACTGTCCTTGCCACCACTTAACTTTAGTGGACATCAGATGTTTCACCAACTTTTTGAGAATGGTAGATTTCTCCTGTTCTTTTTGAAAATTATTAACTTTTGATGCTTATTATGACTGTTCTAGCACAAACAACAAATTGTTCTGGTTTTGATCATTGAAGAGAATAGCACTCAAAGGAAAAAGACAGAAAAAGCACGGGGCTTGACCAGTTTTAGAAAATAAATCCAATTAAGCACAGGTGAGCTTATTTAAGGAGTGGTTGGAACTATTCACTGGCTATAGGAAATTTCCTTATGTCTTTCCCTTACTGTGACCTATGAAACTGTCACTCATGATGAAGTCATAACTACATTAAGTTTACTGAGAAAACGTCATTTGCTGAACTGTATGGGTTTTGCCTAATGGCAGGCCTTCAGTAGGGTTAGTAGCAGTTGGGTATGGAAATGTGCTAACATCCTCTGTTGGATGAAGTATGGGATCCATTAATGTGTTTCTGTGGTAGGGTGCTTGTAGTTTCCAGGCCTTCTGCTTACTTACAAGAAGGATTTAATAGTCCCTTTGGACTAGGAGTGCTGCAGGGACATGGTTCTGTGAGAGGCAGTCAGGAATTCCTGCCAGTGATCTATGGGCTGACCCTGGAGTGTTATTTCAGCTGGAGAAAGCAGCTGCTTCCAAATATCTAAGAGTGCTTTCTCATTGGTGTAAAATTATTATGGCTGTGAAGAAAAGGGACATGATATCTTCAAAGTATCTCTATCATAATAATCACCAAAGATTTTATAAAAATTCCTTTTGGTGCCAAAAACTAGCCATGGAGGAAAACCCTTCAGCGACCATTTGTGTTGCTTAGGTGACTGAAAGCACCACCTGAGGGCCCCAATGGGCTTAGGCAGGGATAGGACATAATCCCCAAAGTGAAACAGCAGCCAGGATTGCTCAGCAATGGTTCAATTTAACAACAGCAGGGAAACTGGGCTTTGTGTAAGGGCTTCGCTGTAGGTGGATGAGGCTGAAGATACTTTCTGTGTTCTTGAATTGGTTAAAGACACAGGAATCGCCTGGTTCAGCAGCTCTCCACCCATGAGAGATTTACCTGCACTTGCCCACAGGTTGACCACAGGTATCCTCTGAATCAGCTTTCAGATCAAAGTAAAACACAGGAGTTAGGAGTAAGTGGGGAGGACACAGCTGGGAAAGATTCAGCAACAGAAATCAAGGGTGCATCTTCTGAAAGTTTCCAGGTTGTCTTTCTCCTTAGCTCTCTTAGCAACCATCTTATATTACTTCAGCATAGATTTTAGGACCCTCAGAAACCTTGCCTGTCTGCAAGTACAGCCTCTGGGGCCTAAGTTGCAGCAGCTACTTAACATCCCAAGCAAAACTGTATGAATCATATAGTGTCCCTGAGTATTCATCCCAGACCCTGTAGGGATCTGAGGTACTGACGTACCTGGGCTGTGCTTCCCAGACAGCCTCAGGTGAAGGACAGACACTGAGATGCTCACTGTAGGCAAAAAAAATAACACCTCTGGGAAGGCGCAAAGGCAGAACTTCAGGTATCTAAATGCTTTTAATACCCTAAACCAGAGTTCAGCATGTACTCTGAAGAAATGACATGGGACTTTGTGGAACATTGTTAACAGGATTAGACATACGTATTGCATCACTGTGTCATCTACATAAGCTTCTTGTGCATCTGAGCTGAAAATGCCACAAATACCACTTAACCTTTGACATAACATTTATCTATCATGTACTTGTTTTGTGGCTTGAGCTGACCTTTTCCTGCTGCTGCTCCTACTGCAGTAGTCAAACAATCTCTTCACCCTTTCCCCTACCTGAGATATCCTTTTGTCACAGCTGCCAGAAGTCTCTGGTACAAGGTAAGTAAATAAGCCAGCCTGACAATTAGGACATTCCCCTGGCTGTTACTTATTCAACAACAAAATACTTACTGCCTTTGTCAAAACATCATCTAGAGAATTTTACAAATATTTATGAGGGTGATTTGTGTGTCCTTACATTCCTGTGAGATAGCCTTATTACCCCCCAACTGAAGATGATGAAATTTATGAGCAGAGAGGTGAAATGATGTTCTCCAGGCTATGTGATGAGTCAGTGACTGAGCAGGAGATTAAACTCAGCAGTCCTGGCTCCATAGACACAGCCCAGTTGTGTAACCACTGCACAGCTTATCACTTGATCACTAACACAGAGAGACTGGTGGCTGTGCCAACTGAACGCCTGTTTTGCTCCTTGGATTGAAAGCAAATATGGCAAAATATTGGCAGTCTGTTCCAGGGGGGAGAGAGGGGTTGGGGAGCAGCGAACTCCAAAACAGAGAACCAGGTCTGCCCTGATGGTCCATTCATACACAGACACTGAGTGCTTGGCAGGCTGTGGTGGAAGCCCAGGCCGTCAGTATCATGGGGTGGGGAATGGAGACGACAGGGAAATTCACTGCCCTCCCATCGTGCTCCCACTTGCATTCCCACACCCAGCAATTAGCTCACCAGGTTCCACCTCCAGCCTGCAAGGTGCAAGGCTGCAGGTTGCACCAAGCTCTGAAGGGTTCCTTACACCTTGAGTAGAGTGGGAAGAGTCAAGATTTTCAGGGATCTGATCTCAGATCTGTTTACATGGTGATGGTATGTTTTCTACAACAGAAAAAAATAGATCCGATTGCGAAGAAATTAGGTTGATGAAATGGAAAGTTTTTCTTGTGCTGTTGGTCTGTTTGTCTTTCATTTTTTACTTGATGAAAGAAAAATACGGGAGAAAAGTGGACCTAAAGTGAAAGTTTTCATTTCAGAATATTATTTCAAAGGTTATTTAGTTTCAGAATATTCAGCAGTGCAAGATATCTGTCTTTTTACTTATTTTCCAGTTGAAAGCATATAGTTGAAAAATATTACTGATTTGGAACCCTTTGATTTTTTTATACTGCCATCCTTACTTTCGAAATGGGAACTAACACTAAATCGTCAGCATGCCTGAGGAGAAAGAAAAGTTATTTCTTTTGAATTGTTCCAGTAAATGCAAAGCTGTTATTTCAGTGTTTAAGAGGCAGCTTCACTGCCAAGTTAACTCCTGTATTGATAAACATGAGCTGTCTGTACCAAGTAATTTTGCTAGCTATGAGAGCGACTACAGACCAAAACCACTGTCGTGCACAAGCATCACCCGTGCTGTGCGACAGCGCCAGTGTGTAGCTCTAAAACCGAATTATCAGTAGCCATCTTCAGCAAGAAACCCAGCACTGTGATTGTTGTAGCAGTTGCAGCATGTGTGTGACCACAGTGATAGGGTAAGCCTTTCCCACTGACTCCAATAGCACCTCAGAATTAAAAAAAAAAAAAAAAAAAGTTCGGGTAAGAGGGAGTTCGTGGTACTCCCTGTGCTGCTTTATCCCGGGAAAGGGAAATCTTCTTCAATAGGAAGCCTAGTACTGTCTGTGCTCATTCTCTACCCTGTGAACAATACCATGGAGCTAGGGAACTGCTCTTGAGTGTCCTCCCACCAGACGGTATTTAGCAGAAACCTGTAGTTTACTTCTGTAGCTTTTTTGAGTTTTGAAACATCATAACTTTATGTGAAAGCAATTGTGAGTCAGGATGAGTCTTCTTGATGGAAAACAGGGTTGTCCCTGCAAGTTATCAAATCTTAAGAAGATGTTATTTACCCCTGTGCTCTCCTTTGATCTTCTTTGGAGCTGCCCCAGCTGACTGTTTGCTATGACAATCTAATTATGACTGAGTTTGGCCTGAGCACCAGCTGCCTTCAGTTTCTTTCATCTGACTGAACTGGGCAAGCAGAAGTTAGATGTTTCAGAGCCTGCTCCCTGTGTGAAACCAAAGGAATTCAGAAGTGTAGTAGAAAGGCATTAGCTTCTCTTTTTCCCTCTTTTTTTTTTTTTTTTTTTTTTTTCACTGGAGCCCATCCAGATGGAGTACAAACAAGGAAAGGATAAATGCAAAGTGCTCTGCCACCCTGAAAGCATGCTCTGACGTCAGCTTTCATGAACTGGCACTTTAATCATCGCATGGGGAATGTTTCTTTCTCCCTCTGCAGCCTCCCTTTGGATTTCTCAGTACACCAACATTAGCATTTATGGCAAAGAAGATTTATTTTCTTTGCTGGTTAAAAGGATAGTAAATTCAGAATGTTTTCATGAGCTGCTAGACGGAGAGCTCTAGAGACCCGAAATCCTGCAGGCTCAGTCTAGATGCATCAAGGGCAGCAAAAAGGCAAGCTTCTTCCTGGATGTATTTCCACTGGCATTAACCAGCTAAGCTGAAAAGGAGGGGGCTAGTCCATCAGCATACACAGAGAAGTTGTCAGGTTCTCCAAGCCAAACTGCACAAAATACTCACATGGAGCAAAAAAGCATAGGGTACCAGACACAAGGGACAGATCAATCAGGGGCCTCCAAAGGTCTTTTTGAGGCACATAAGCTAAATTTTTCAGAATTAAGAACTGAAAATTAGCACTCATTTTCTGTTCATATGTCAGGCCTCAAAGAAGCACCTTGCTCTCTTCCTCTGCCTCAGTCTTCCTAAGTGGACAACAGGTCATTGGACTTTGACCCCTTCTCAGAAGAGCCAGGAGTGATGAATTCACTGAAGTGTGTGAGCAGCGTTTTAAGCCTTTTGAGGAAGAGCTCTCTGGAAGTGTCTTGCATTTGTTATCTTTCTGCTGGGACTGAGCATAGCCTACTCCTCTGCATCTATCACTGCCTAGCTGTATTTTCTGTCTTTCCTCCATATCCTTCACATATGAGGGAGCATGTGTGAAGCAGGAGTAGGATGCAGCCATCCTTTCTTGGCTGTTTGCCATAGGTGGGCCCAGAGGTGAAATTCTTCCCCTCAACCCCGAAACAGTGGCCATCACAACACAGAAATTCAGGGCAGTTCTCAGCATAGCAATTCACTAAGGATTTTGGTCATTATGGTGTAGGGAGTTACCTCACTCTATACATTCAGAAATGTGCTGGAAAGGGGAGGGAAAGCCGACAGATATTAATGATGCTTGCAGGCTGTTGTCAATATAGATGCAGTCAGCTGGTCTCATCAGCTGCTTTCATTAGGCTGCTTGCTTTACAATAAAGTGGTTTCCTAATTACAGCCTTCACTTCACACTCTGTCCTGCACAGTCCTGCGTCATCAGGTGCTGCTGCTTCCTTTACGCTTGCTGGAGATCTCTGCAGCACAGCATCGTCTCAGTGTTAAGGCCCCACTGGCCCATGTAATTAAAGGAGGATTAAAGATGGATTTGTGGCAGCTACTTTCTTATTTTGTACCTCTTGCATGTTGTGGCTCTTGTTTCTTACAAGGCCCTAGGTGACTAAAGGGTTGCAGATATTTAAAATACACGAAGACAGATATACATGTATATATACGCACAAGTGTATGTGTATATATATCACAGTTAGTGATGCATTTCCCAGGTGTCCAAAAACTTCTGTAGTGCTATGTAAGAAATATATGAATGAGACAGGCAGCAAGTAAAGATTGTCATTAAAGATTTAGCTAGGATCTACTTTTAGTCTTTCTCCTAGCTCCATCCCTCACACACAAAAATCCTCCACATGAAAACTACAGATATTCCTTCCTACCAACCACACAGCCACTGTATTTTAGCCTCTTATCTTTAAAAACAGATACCCCCTCTTAGTCACCTTTCCCTCAAGAAAATAAAATTTTCTCCAGTTGAGCAGCCAGCATTATCAGCTCAACTCAGACCATCACACAGCATGAGCTGTCTGCTGGAAAACCCTGAGAGTTTTGGGGGGGTTAATAATCAGTTTGATGTGCTTTTTTATTTACTTTTTTCATTTGGAGTGCTTAGTTAATGTTTTCTAAACTTTCAAGGCTGGAAACATTTTTTACTTTTAAATGGGAAAAGGAATTTTCATGTAATTACAGGGTTGTGGGAGGAAGGGCTATAGAAAAAGGCACCAAATATTGTGAAATTCATGATGCAATCATCACTGTGTTCCTGACGTCAGTTCACAATTTGACTTGCTAATACCGGAACCCAGGATTTGTATTCTTGGTCTCTCTCAACCTTCTGCTTGTCAGCCAATCTAAAAGGCAAAGTTGCTCAAAATGACCACTTTGCCCTTAATCTAGTATTTTCATATTTTCTGCTGCTGCCTAGAAAATATTTTATGGTACAGCTCTTCCTGCAATTCTTTTAGCATAGGCTCACATGGTGCCCACCAGCCTTTTGCAGATCTCTCATACCAGCACCCCAGAGTGAAATAAACTACGTATATGGACCTCATTCTTTTTCATTACAAATACATTTTAAGTACATTTTTGCTCTTACAATGTGATATAACTTATATAATTTTTAGCACACCTTGTTGGATATTGCTACACTGATTAGAATTGGACAGAAAAACAGTAACCAATTTACAGCTATTGCAGACCAGTAAAAACCCCACAGTTCTACAGAAATTTGTGTTTTGCAAGGTTTGGATAGTGGTGAAGTGTCTTGCTTTCACTTTTGGGGGACTTGTTAGAATAAATTTCCTTCTTCCATATGAAATGTTTGTTTTCATAACAACACAACTCCACAGGCAGACTCTAAAAATTTGTTTCTGCATTATGACCAATCCTAAACAATTATTTTCCAGGGGATTGCAACATTCAGGTTTATTACAGTGTGAAAAGAAAATGCATTTCCAACTCAACGTTCACGAGACAGGTCTTATCCTCTTAGAAGCTCTGTTGGTGGCAGATATTCTTGAAAAATTGGCACCACCCTTCTCAGAGCTGGTAGCAGCAGAAGTACTGAGTGCAACAGCACCTTTCTGATGAGGGCAGAATAGCTGCTGCAATTGAGATCATAGAATATTTGGGTTGGATGGGACCTTTAAAGGTCATCTAGTCCAACCCCCTTGCAATGATCAGAAACATCTTCATCCAGATCAAGCTGTTCAGAGTCCTGTCCAACCCAATCCTGGATGTGCCCAGGAGTGTGGCATCTACCATCTTTCTGGGCAACCTGCTCCAGTGTTTAATCGCCCTCATCATAAAAGAGATTATTGGCAGTGTTATGATCCTCCACCAATATTCAGGCTGTTTAGATCAAAGGCTGCCAAACTTTGGATTGCTGTCACCCAAAGCAGCTTCTGCTGAAGTGCTGAATACCCCTTGCCACTTCCATGGGGTTTGTGGCATGCTTTGGGACACAGGCCATGGTTAGGGAGCTCAGGTGGATTCTTGTTCGATTTTTCTGCAGTACTAAGTAACCTCAGAAACACTTGATGACTTCATTGCAGCCAGCTGTTACTGTATAAACAGTTATTTTAAATGCTGTGTCCTGAAATACCCACCTCTTGATCCAGGGAAGTAGTCATATGCTATTGCTGTGCAACACCATATAATCAAGGGAACTACCTGGCAGGTGACAAGCATGGTGCCTTCTGGAGTCACATGGATCTCAAAAGTCATCACTAGAAAGCAGTGGAGAAGTGGCTGTCAACATTTCTACCCTTTCTGACACCTGCTGGGTAGCTGGTCCTCCAGGATGATCTCGTGCAATCAGTCTTAGCTGACCATGCAGACTTTACTGGCATCTATATGCTGGCAACTCTTATTTCCAAGAGCAGTATCAGCTATTCAGCCAGAGCTGCAGATTAGTTGATGGCTGACCCTGCTGAAGCTGGATTCAGATCTCTCCTAACTATTCCCAAAAACGGATGCCTGATACCTTTGTTTCAACCCTGCCATCTGCCTGATTTGTATTCCATGCCTTAGGAGAGAAATCTTTGTTCCCTTCTCCTTGCTTTGGCAGTTTTTCTGGATGAAAGAACACCAGGAAGAGTGGGACCAAGCAGAAGTCACTCATGCTGTACAGCAGTTGTCTGCATACTCCCTGCACCTGTTTACCCTCCCTATTTCTGGCCCTAAAAAATCCTAGGAATTCTTCATTAAAGGGCTTTTTTCATCAGCTGTCTCCTGACAGCAGCCAAGATGGCCATCTGTCTGTCCAGAGAGAGAAGAGAGGTGGTATGGTGTTTTCCTTTGTTCTGCTGTTCCCCAGTCCATAGCCAGATCTCTTTCTGAAGGTGTCCCCAGTTTCTTCTTTGATCTGGGCCACTGTGTGCAGGTCGCTGCTCAGGTTCTGCTCTGCGTCTTTCCATGTGACACAGTGACCTACATACTTGTCCTTGCTGGTAATGGGTCATATCCTGGCTTATCTGACCCTCCCTTTTCAAGAGTGATAAAGAGAGATCTTTAATTATCTGGTGGTTTCCACCCACCAGTCCCCACAATAAATGTGCTGCTGTCCTCCATCCTTGTTTATGTGATTTTGAATAAGAGCTAGCTAACCTAAAGGGCTTCCATCCAGGCATCTCTGTAGAGCCGTAAATCCTAATCTGTTCACAATCTTAACTAATTGGATTTGTTTGTAGAAGAAAGCTGCCTGTGGTTTGACTTTCTGCAGAACAGTTAACAAA
>VZRN01000344.1:0-24890 GCA_013397935.1 Dasyornis broadbenti | reverse complement strand
AAAAAAAAAAAAAAGAAAAAGGGAGGGGCTGAGGAAGGGATAGAAACAAATTACATTAATGAAGTAAAAGTAAACTGCATTACAGCTTACCCTGTTGCACGATGGGTATAGGCATTGCTTAAACTTCCAGTGGAGGTTTTGCATGAATAAGAAAATCAGTGGCCTACGTGGTACTTAATATTCCTCTAACCTTGTAGGTTAGTTATGCAGGGAATAAGCAGCAGCATTCCTGAAACGACTCTCACTAACTTATGCCTTATTTCTGCTTCTAGTACCATTGCTCTACTAAAACACAGAATGTAAAATGCTTCTTCTCTTGAGAACAACTTATAAGTGCTATCTTATTTTTCCAAGCAACACTGATGAATTGGTAAACAACAGCTTAAATAACTCATTTTAGACCTCAGAGTCAAAATCAGGATAACAACATATGTATCCAGTGACTACTGAGGTACACTGCCTATCATACTGCTGGTACACTGGTACTGCCTGCTGCTATCCCTGTGTCCTTGGCTATGGGACATCTGCTACAGATGCATAAATTAGGTTCAGATGACCAAAAAGCAAGCTTCAGCCAAAGAAACTGCACCCCTGTGGGCACTCCAACATTGCCTAAAATGCCACCACATCAAGTCTGAAAAATGCTGCTTACAGCTCATTTAGCAAGGTCTGTAGTTCACATATGTTTTCTGTTTGGTTCCTCAACCTCCCCCCTGGCTGGAGGCGAGCAGCGGGCGCCCAGCTGTGCCCAGTTATGGTCAGAGACAGGGAGGGGCAGGTTGGAGTTTAAAAACGGAGCAAGAGGTCAGCTTTTTGTCTTGGCTTAGAGATAGGGTTCTGTTTCTGTGCTTTCTTTTGATTTTTACCAATCCGGAAGGTTGTGAGTCTAGCTTATTCTACACTAATTCTGTACTGATGTTATGCCACTGAATCTTGTTTCATGAAGGTAAGGGTACTGTGAGCCCTGTTCCCTGTAACACAAAGGGTCAGTCTGAGCTTGCTTCCTGCTGTCTCTGTTCTCATCTGTGATGGATACCAGTGTCAGTGTAAACCAAGCCCTGCTGAGCATCAGAGACCTAGTTGAAACCATGAAATTTAGGTGAGGACTATAATGATATCATCTTTTTGAGCTGTTTTTAGGAGTCTTGAAGAACACTGGTCTTTAAACAAATCTTGATTTAATGCATTTAGGACCTCTGTGATTGATGGTGTCTATAAATACCATTTTAAGCACACAATAGAATTTTTAACATGCCATTTGCAGGAGGTGGTGAGCCTGGGTTGCTGTCTCACTCCTGCAGCAGCTTCCCTTGGCTGTAGGGTGACCCTCTGGGTGGCATGTCCTTGGCACCAGGGACATGTGGCTGGGGGGCTCCTCAGCATCCCCTCCCCCCTCGTTTTGGCAAAGTTATTGTTCAAGGAGCATGCTGGGCAAGTGAAGTACACAGGGCTACTGGGCAGGGCATCAGGGAATTTCTGTGCTCAGAGGACAACTCGAAGTCACGGAGAAAATAATCCAGAGGCTAGCACAGGCAAATGGGACAAGTTCCTCCAAGCAAATAGTCATGGGAGGCACAAAACAGGACAGGGAGAGGGAGGAAGAGGTAAAATCTCCCCCGAACCTCTGCATCCCTTTCTCAGAGATCTTGATGATGTTATTAATAATATTAATGCTTCTCTTGGGGGGGGAGGAGCATTTGATAAGAATCTGATTATATGTTTCTATATTTAAGAAGGGAAGTTTTTTGATGCTGAAGTAGGAAAAAATATTGGTTTACTGGATTAAAATTGGCAAGTACTTAGCGTAATCTAGTGATTAAAGCAGTATTTTCCTGGTACTCTTGTAAATCATAAATTCCCACTGCAGAATGGCTCCTGTGGCATTTTGCCAGTTAACCTCTGCATGCTTTGATCTCGATTTGACTCCAGGAGTTCAGGCTGTTCCATGGCTTGTTTAGCTGCTCCTATTAACAAAACACTTGCCGCTTGAAATACACAGTGCTTAGCATCCATGTATTTCTTAGCCTTCAGGTTTCTGAGCACATGAAATATTGATGTCTTGTGGATCATAGAAAAAGCCTGGCTCATTAGTGAGGAGATATTAAATAAACATCCCCAAAGAAAGCAAACAAGCTCAGCCATTACGAAGACTATTTTTCAGCCTGAACTGTGCTAGCAAAGGCATAGGAAATGAGAGCTTAGTGAACTGGAGAGAGGAAAGAGGAATTGTGCTGTGTTCACATGGAGCCAAGATATGTACCCCCTGCCTTCCCTGCAGACTGAAACAGCAAGTCAGCACTGGGTTGGAGCTGGGAGGAGTGGGGACCCACTCTGCCTCCTGTTCTGCCGTTTTCAGAGGCCAGATGCTGAGGATGGGGCTTGCAGAAACACTTCCTTCTTGATGTGTGGCAACAAGCAGGCAGCCAGCACAGCCTTTCTGCAAAGCACTGCAACCATGATGCCTAAAGTTCACAAGTCCATCCTCATTCCTCCTAGGTCTCATCCAAGTTCTGTCTTTGGCTTACCTCTTCTCTTTTCTTCAGCTTTTAAGTGTATAATGTATGATATTTACCTTTCTACTTCCCTCCCATGGGCAGTTCTGAGGCCAAGGGCTGAAACCACTAGTTAAGATAAAAATATTTGGAGATAAAAAACTTACCACAAGCATTAAGCATTCTTAAATAGACTGGATACATATTTTGCAAGCCACATGACATTAATTATTTATAACTAATGACTATCTGACAGTTGAAAAATGTGAAAGACAATTTGCTCCCCATGTTCAGGGACTCTCAGTTCACATGAGTCAATCTCAGTCTGAAGTCTAATAAAGGTCACTTTGCAATCTGTAAGCTGCTTTAAAGCCTTCACAGGCCTTAAAGCGTCAGGCTTAGCCAGTGGGGAAAAAACTCTCCTGGAACAAGGTAGCTCTAACAGCAGAGGGCTGGGAAAAGGAAAGGGCTGATAAGGGCCATGTCCTGCTCTTGGTGCTGGTAGAGGAAGAAGAGCAGGTTTTCTAGAGGCAAAGCATACATGTCTGATTTGTCACCACTTCAGCTAATAATCTTCACATTTCTCTTCCAGACTCATCTTTACTTGACCAAATGAAAAATATGGCACTGCCTTATGAATGCATGAAACAGTCAAACCTGTGAGTAATCCTAGCTCTACAGAAGCTTGTACTCTGTCCTGTCTCTGTCATTGTGACCTACATATCCTACCATTCAGCCACCAGCACCTGTTTGCTGCTGCTTCTCACTGGACCCACATCAGCCAAAACATGCTACAGAAGTTCTTTAAATTCAGGGTTTCTTTCCATCCAAACCTCCAGTACCCACCCAAGCAGAAAGGTGAGAGCCCAGATGTCTCTCACAACACGTAAAATGCCAGAAACATGTTGAGATGTCTCTCAACTCACAATAACACCCTTTCCCTTCCCCATAGTGAAAAGTGCAAGCATTACATTTTTGTAAAGAAGATACCTGAAAATACAGTCACCCCCCAGGACTAGTTGCCCTGTGGAGGATGTGGACAGACACCCCTTTTGCAAACAGTGGGAAAGGTTCCTGTGCCTCCTGACTTCCCACAGGTGTAGCTCTGTCTGAATTTATAAAGTAAGCTTCCTCTTGCTCCATTTGGGCTGAGGCAGCAGGAGTGTTTCCATGAGATGTTCAGTTGGAAGATGAGCCCGCAGGCCAAGGCTGGGGTGAATGGCAAATCATGGGGCAAGGCTGAAGGCAGGTCGACTGACTCCTTGGATCAGCACTTCGATCCAGAGGTAAACAGCTTGTCCCTGCTCATTTGACATAACCACCTTTGCTTATCCATCTCCTACTAGTTAACTCCCCTTCAAGTGGAGTTTCCCCCATGCTGCCTTACACATGCAAGATGATTTGGGACAAAACCCCACCTTGCCACCTCCCTCCTGTCTGCCCCATCCTTCCTTTAAATGCCTCACCTGGCTGCAAAGCTGGTACCAGCTGTCAGCATTGGACTGTGACTAACGTTCATTTTCTTGCACAATAGAATGCTTGTCTTATTACCTATCTTCAGCCTTTCTGCCATCTTCTCATTTTCCCATTTATTTCATATATCCATTGCAAGTGATTAGCTCTTAGAAGTAGGAATTGCTAGTCTGCTTTCCTCAGGAAATAGGGCGATCACGTTCTGTACATCCTCAGATAAGTGTTGAACACACCAGTTGATTTAATTTGGCTGCTGGAGGGTGGGCTCAAAGCTAATCGAATTCCTGCAAGTTTTGTGCAAGTAGGCAGCCAGCTGGGGCAGAGAGGAACCCTGGAGTCACATGCCAGAAAGAAAAGTAGCAGATAAAATGTATCTTAGCAGATACCACAAATTTGTAAGGGAGATATATCAGATATATCAGGCATCAAAAAAGTGCCTCAGTTTGTACCTCTGAATAAACATGAGAGACAAAACCCATAAGAAACCTGTACTCTTCTAGTGTTTATTAAGTTATTTTTCAGTCATTTGCACTGTGATTGGGACAATCACGGATTGCTGAGGGGGATTTTTAATGTGTTACTACAGACCAGGAAAAAAAAAAACTGTAATAATACTGGTAAAGGCAGAGAAAGGAAATCTAATCACTAAAGGTTCATCTGACAACTGCAGGGCACCAAAATCTCCCCCCACAATTTTGGTTGGTTTGTTTTTTTTTTTGTCTGGCAGCAGGTTATCAGCCCTCACCCACTCCTTTTCCTTTCCAACCTTAAAATTAGCCAGGTGGTGTGTAGACGTGTAATCCCGCAAGAAATCAGCTGGCTTACAAATGTCAAGTGCAGGATCTAAACCTGGCTCCAGGTTTCCAGCTCCTGGCTTCTTACACAGTAAAGGTGATAAGTACAGTACTGAAATCAGTGTGAGGTTTTGCACGGTGACACACGCCTGCCCAAAAGTGGACAAAAGGCAGGATTTAACCAGAGATTAAGTCTGTTTTTTTTCTGTAGAAAGGCACTTTTCCATTGTAAGGCAATTCCATAAAAATAAAAATGGGTAAAAATGAAAAGGCTTGTGCAGCAGTTTGGCTGACAGGTTTCATGCAGTAGTGCCATGTTACAGAGATAAACATCAGTGCTTAGCTTACAGATTGTCTCAACACCTGGAAGGCTGTTATAGAGACAAGTTTAATAATTAATTGCAATTTCTCTGAGACAATGTACCCAGGATCTCTTAAGGTGCATATTGCACACCAGGTAACAGGAGGAGTAGGCCAAAGAGACAAAAGCATCAGAAAAGACAAAAAGACTGAGATCAAATGACATTATTCCTCATGTCAAGGTGGAAATGGGGCTGTGTACTCAGCTGATCCTGCATGGAGGTTGCCTGGAGGTGTTTTGAAGTACTTGAGGTCAAAATATTTGTATTCCAAAGTTGCTTTTAGGTAAATGACTCTCGTACAGCTGGTGGCAGGAAAGGAGATGGGAGCAGATAAATTTCTTGATATTACTGTATTGGGTTTATGGCATGTCACAGCTGGAGATGTGGAAGGGTTGTTTTATAATCAGAAAAATATGGTATCTGGAAATGATGTTGCAAAGTCCCTACAGGATATGTTTTCTGTATGTACTATATTTTTTTCTCATCTATGTTTAGCACTACATTTTTCTATGAAAGCTAGAAACCTAATGAAATTGAGTGCTACAGTGAAGGGAGAAATAAGAAAACATATCAATCTGCTGGCCTCCTTAATGACCACAACCCAAACCATAAACCTGGGCTGTATTCTGGCAGCGGAGGAGCACTAACACAATTTCTATCTGTGTCTTAGGCACCTCCCCATGTCAGTTGCCATCACTTACTACCTTACTGGGGCCCTTTGTGTTATCATAGGGGTACTGAGGACAAAAACAATGGCAACTGATGGCACAGAATTGCACGTTCTGGTAGCAGTGCTGTTCTGCACGCTCCAGTACAGAGTGTAATCTTATCATATAAGCTTATTTAACCAAATGTGTGTGTTTACTGATGTGAACATTCTGATCTTAATGAAATTGATGAAATGAGGGAAATTATGAACACATTTAAGATATCTACAAGGACAGGACTAACTGCTGATGCCTGATGTGCTGGGTTTAGGCTGCCAGTGATCAGTGTGTCTTTTGTCATTGAGCAAATCCCATTGACATCCTGGGCAAGATGCAAATCCTCTCTTTCCCCAGGTTTTTATTGCTGAGGAGGATCTTGATTTCAGTGAGTCAGATAGTGTTCTTTTGTGAACATGTCGGCTCAGATGGCTTTGAAAAATATGTTTCCTTATGAATTGAAGCTGGCTCTCAAGCTTCTTTGATAAGCACAGTGCACAAATTGAAATACTAATCATGGATCTGTGGAGTTAAACTACTTGTACAGATGGGTCTGATGCTGCTGGTTGCATTTTCCCATTGCTACTGCAAAAGGAAGGAACTCCTGACTTGGAACAGGGGTTTAATAGAGGAAATTATTTGCAATGGCCTCTCTAAGAGAGACAGTTGCTGAGAAAAAGCTCTGTTGGCAAGCTTCCTCTTGGTTTGTGTCCAGATTCTCAAAGTATAAATCATCCTAAGCCAACTGAAGAGTACTTTTATACCAACCTGAGTTTCTTACCCTGTGTGTTATAATAATTTCTGGTAGCTTTCATCTGTTACTGTGCAATGGAAAACCATTGTAAGCTGAAGTAGAGCATTTATCAAACAAGTTTGCAAATCTCTTCTCCCTAAGAAGTTTGATCTGAATCACTTTGCCTGGCATAGAGATTTTAAAATATGTAACATCAAGTTGTATGTGAAGAAGCAATGGGAGCAAGATCAAAGTGTGTTTGTGAAGATGAGGGAGGCACTCTCTTGGTTTGGAAAGCAGCAAATAGGTTGTGTGATTTCATCATGTCTGGGGTTTTAAGCAAGTTCTGGAACATGCAATTGTGAAAATTTGTAAAAATTGAACCCATTTCAATGTTGGTTCCATCTCAATAAAACAGATTTTTTCTATCTCTCCCTTACCTAAAAGTGCTGGCACTCTTACTATCTACCACTGTTCCAGCACTAGTGATAATCAGTATTCATTGAGTACTTTACATATTTCCACTGTTGGAAAAATATTAGCTCATTAAATCTTCCAGTATTTTGGTAATAAGAGCAGTCGTTAGAATTGCCTTTAGTTTATGGGCAGGAATAAGAGAGAATGGAGAGTTTAAGTGACCTAACCATAGCAAATTAGCAGCAAAATTTGGATGGTCCTATTGATTTCTGTATAGCCTCTAAGAACTCATGAAAATTATATACTTTACTCATTCAGCTAAATAGCTGAATAGCCTTGAGCTTTCTCTTAAAAAAAAAAAAAAGGGAGGACTGATGTGGACTTGGATCTCATAGGCAGTGGGATTTCTAGTTTCTGGAACTGATGTTTTTTTCTTCAAAACTCTTTGACACTAACTGTGAAGAACCGGAAAAAATTTAAGGCTTTTGAGTTTTCATGTCCTACTTTTCTAAGTCTTGAATGGAGTAGTAAATCCATGCCAGAAGGAGTTATGGGTCTTTGCACACCAGTGTTTGTAAAGCACGCCATTCCTGATGGGGCAATGGGGGAAGCTGCTCAGTCATGTGGCCTCTTTCCCGTTCAGTCACACAATGTGTGTGCTGTGCCAAGTGGTGCCAACATCATGGGAAGGGGAGTATGGACCTCCTTGGTCCTGGCAAACCTACCCCTCTACACTGAGCCTCGTGGATGGGAGGGCTTAGGACAAACCAGCTTTGTGCTCATTCATGGCTCTCACCATTCATACTGGATCATGGCTTGGTGTCATACATTTCCTTGGAGGTGGCTTTTAATAGGTGCCAGACTCAAAGGAAATGCTGGATTGGATTTTCTGTGTTGTCACTCATCTGACTGCAGCCACAGGCATGCAACCATGCATCTCCCTTGTCTAAAACACAGTTGCCCTGGGTGGGCTCCTCCTTGCATCCTGAAACAACTGCTAACTGCATTAAAATAAAAAATGCTTCAAAGTGGGGGAGCACTTCCAAATCAGCCCCCTTTTCCAGCTCCCCAGCTTAATGTTTTCTGTGAAACATGAACTTTCAAAGTTTGATTGCCCCTCTAAGGTCATTTGTATTTCACATCGAGGCCTGTGCAATGATTCAGTTTTTACTCAATTGGTACTGATAAGAAAGGACCCTCTTTAGAATTTGATTTCCTCTGTGGAGTTTCCTAGGAACTGGAGATTGGATTATTTCTTTTACTGGTACAGTAAATTCTACAGGAAAGACTATGTCGTTCTTCAACAATACTTCTTTCTGAGATGAGAGCACAATAAATTACAGGCAAACAGCAAATTCCTAAATGCAATCAGTTGACTCATTGTGCTGGGTGGAGGGAATAAGAGCAGTGGTGAAGGGCTGGGTCACTGAAGAAACTCTACCGCTGCCTTAAGTCAGCAATGGGTGATCTACTTTTGATGAACAGTTGAACCTAAAAGCTCACTCTGAAAAAAGTTTCTTTTGCCAAAGACAGATACTCTGTGTGTTTTTGACAAAGAACTCTTCCAGTCTACCATATTTTTAAAAGTTTGCCTTGCTGGATCAAGCCATTAGTTTCTTAAGATTTTCATCTTTTTAGCATTAGGACAAAGGGGAATGGCTTTAAACTGAAAGAGGGCAGATTTAGATTTGATTTTAGGATTAAATTCTTCACTGTGAGGGTGGTGAGGCACCGGAACAAGCTGACCAGAGAAACTGTGGATGCCCAATCCCTGAAGTGTTCAAGGCCAGGTTGGATGAGGCTCTGAGCAACTTGGTCTAGTGGAAGGTGTCCCTGCCTACTGCAGGGGGGGCTGGAACTCAGTGATCTTTAAGGTCCCTTCCAAACCAAAACATTCTGTGATTCAGACTTGAATAATGGTCAGTGTCTGAGGCCTCAAAGAAAAGAAAGGAAGAAGGTTTTTAAAAAACCCAAAAAAGATAGCACAAGAAATCCCAAATGTCTGCTACTTAAGTAATGATAGGCATATGAAATGTCTGTTCTGACATTCTTGATTTTCAGCTTCCATCTTGAAGATTTGCATATCTCTACATTCATGACCAAAATGCACATATTCTTGAATAATAAAATTATGTAGTCTCCTCTGTTGCCTTCAGAGCCCTGTGCCCCAGCAGCAATGTATCGATGGTATATTTCATCAAGGATGCACTGTGGGCTGCAATCTGCTAGGCTTGGGGGTTGGCTCATAAAAGAGGGGGCAGGAGCTGGAATCAGTAATCACACAAGCTGCCCCCTTGCATTTATCTCCTCTCATACATTAATTCATGGATATTAAGTCCAGCAGGGACTGTTATGATCATCTACACTGAACTTCTGCTTATGCTGTAAAATTTAACCTTGTAATTCCTGCATTGGATGAAACAACTTGTGACTGCACAGGTATGTATTTTTAGAAACATCATTAATCCTGATTTAATCATTTCACACCATCAAGAATTCTGAAAAAAAAAAAAAATTACAAAACACAAACCAGCTTTGGAAAGCTATTCACAGGATTTTCCTAAATCTAACCAGTAGATAATTAGCGAGCCAGGGTGATGCTGGAAGTTGTTAGCTAAGGCCAGGGAACAGAACCAGGTGTGCACACTCCCAGCCCATGCCATCAGTATAAAAAATACTTCCACTGCAACGTCCACAAGATGTTCTCAATCAAACTGAAATATACAATTTGTCTTTCTTAAACCATTGGATATTAGTTTCATGAAGTGCTCCTGTGTGTGAGGCTTCACTGTGGGGTCCCTTACTGTTCCGGACTGTGTTCTAAGGTGAAAAGACGCTCTTCAAAGAACTGACAGCCAGTGTAAGACAAGGGTTCGGAAACACTTTAACGGTTTTGGTTCTTCTTTAAATGCCTGAACAATTAAGTAGCTGTGCTGCAGTCTTCTTTAACATGAGGCATTTTGGATGTGAGGAGGCAGGGGACACAGCTGCTGGCTTCTAGGCTTGACCCCCTAGCTTGTACCATTTACACGTTTGACAGAATTAACCATCATAAGGCATGTTGAATGCAGGGCAGGTACTGGTCAGAAAAAACCCCAAAATCTATTGGTACTCTTACCCAAGCAGATTTCCACTGTTTCTTGTGCAAATGCATCACAATTTAGCTCATTGGCTCATTTCTAGACAAATATAAACATTTACACACACTCACACTCCTCTCTGTCCTTTTAAGGGGCCATAATGTGTGTTCTTAAGAATTTGGGCCACAGGTTTTGAAGAGAAAATCTGCTTAGTGGCCTAGATATTCATAAAGCTGCTAGCAAATATAAAGAGAGAGATGAATGACAGATGTTCAGACGCAGTTAGGAGGAATTATTAGAGGCATGAGAGTTTTTTGTTGCTGAGAGTGCTCCCCTGCTCACTCAACACACTTGTAGTGTACTCTCTGTAGGGTTTCATGGCGGACTGAATGCATTCATTCTGAAGTCCAAGTAACAAGTGCTACAGGGTGAAGGTCTTTGATACCAAAGCTAGTAAGCAAAGGAAGGGGGAAGGAAAGCAAGGATGGGATATCGAAGTCGCTATATATTTGTTATAATCCTAGCTTGAGAACCACTCAGCTGGAGCCTTCCCTAACCCCTGCCAGTGAGGTCTCCTTGACAAAGCTACAGAAGCAGCCAACATGTTATGGTTGCGGGCACATAGTTTCTCTTACATGGAAGTAGTTTTGGTGTATAAAGGCAGGTACAGTATTTTAGCAATTTAGCAAAAGAAAAAGCAAAACAGCCAACCAAAAAACCCCCACAACCAAATGCAAACAAAAACACCCCAACAAACCAAACCAAACAAAAAACAAACAAACAAACAACAACAACAACAAAACCACAAAAAACCGCCCCCCCCAAAAAGCCAACCGAAAACCTCCCCAAAACCCAACTTAATTTTGGATTTTACTAATTAAATTGGTGATTAAAAATCTTTGTCCAAAGCACCAGCTGAGGCACTCATTTTAAACCTCAAATCTTTTTCAGACTTTTGGGTTTGAGATTAGACTAGCCCACCATCTTTTATGTATGGGCAAGTTTCTTTAATTACTTTTTTAACCTCACTGTTTGCAACATTGAAATATGTATTATTTTTTCATGCCAACTTTATCTTCAGGTAATGATACTGGCATAGTCTTTACACAGTCTTTGAGTGTTTGCTGCAGAGAAACTTATTCTGAACCATTTTTTCTCCCTCTTGGCTTCTTTATGGTTATTTATTAGGTTAAATCAGAAGAGAAAAAAACCTTTCCCATACTTAATGGGCTTTGATGAGTCATAAATTTAGACTCACCTCATGCTTTCAGTGTACTGGGAGTGAGGACTCATATGGACAAGGCACTGTGAGCCACAAGTTTCCTTGGCCTGGATTAATACTGATAGTAACACAGAGATCACTATTCAAAAAATAAGCATTCTTAAAAGTAAGCCATCATACAGAATGCATGTATCCCTATAAAAGAACACTAAATCAGTGACATCAGGCTGTATGAAATGCAGGGTTTTTTTCAGAGACTGCCTCCAGACAGTATAAAGAATTCACTGTGTTTATCTGATTCTCTCTAGGAGAAAGTAATTTATTGTATTGGAAGCCTGGCCACCTACCAGCAGTGAAAGCCTGTGCTTAGAGGAGCCCAGTTTTCCAAAGGACTAAAAAGCTGAGCTGGCATGCTAGTTCTGACTAGGGTAGATTATTGGCCTTCCTTGGAATTAGACCATATGATCAAATTTTATCATTGTTTCATCTGACGAAGCAATATATAGCACAAAGATTGTGAAGCAAGTACGTTTAGCAATTTAACAAGCTGCAAATGTATTGAAGGATTTGATCCAAAGCCCACTGAAGTCCATGGAGAGGAATGGTTTCTCAAACATAGCTTGAATGAGAGAGAGGGAGAAGTAAAAACAGTGGAGAACTTCAGAAAAAGAAGAGCAAAGGAAAAAAAGCGGAATAAAGTGATGGGCTAATAAGCATTATGTCACAGCTGTTTCTCTTTAATCCCATTGTATGGTTGAGACTCTTCATACTATTTTTTCATGTATTCTCTATGGTAAGGCCACAGTAACGACCTTACCTGTTTGTGGAAGAGAAGCCACCTGCACTAAGAGCTTGGCCAACGGGCTGTAAGGTTCTTCTGTCCATCCCAAACCTTGAAAGAAAAATCTGCTTTCCCCCTACTTCAGATTGTCCTTGATAGGCAAATGGTGATGCCTTTGCCTCTCCTTGGGCCTGCCCCAATCGGTCCCCTCCCAGGCTTGTAGGCTCTTCATTTGTCTGCTCTTGTGCCACAAAACCTCACCTTTGTCCTCTTCTCATTGAGGATTCAGTCATGGCTCAGAAACAACAGCCAGCCACTTTCTCTAGGAGTTCAAAACTAATCTTAACATAATCTGTTGGCACCAAAAAAAAACCCCCTTCCTTGAATGAGATTGAATAAAAATTAATGTGAATGCTTATCTGATAAATTATCTACTTTGTTTACGGAATTGCCCTTCAAGTCTTTGCATGTTCTCAATGTGCCCTTCTTTCAAGCTGAAATTTAACCCAGGTCAAATAATTTTAACCTCCATTATGATCACCAAACTTCTACTTCAGTGAACTTTCTTCCTTGAGCCAAAGTTGGTTCTATGTTCCAGTCCATTTTATTCGCAGCTCCAGTCAAAAGCACCAAATCTTCCTCAAGTACACATAACATATATTTGGTCCACTATGAAACCAGTCACTAATGATCATGGAATCGCTCATTGACAAGATGAGTGTTTGCAAGAGAAAATGCTATTGGGAAAAGTGGCATGTTACTTGAGTAAATCCCTCAGCAGGAGGCCAGGCTGCTAAGCCACTGGAAGAGTAGGGTACTCAACAACAGAGAAGCTTTTGGGAGGCCAAGTGTGAGCTGCCAATTTAACATCAAAGTCAGTAGATCAATAGGTCCCTGTGCCTATCCCCCAAAGAAATACTTTTTTGCTGAAAAAATAACTAAGTAAAATGGTAAGAAACCGTGTAGTGCTGTGGCTGAGATGCTTTGGGGTTTTATTTTATGGTTGGTGTGTTAAAGGCTCTAGGCAGGTGAGAAGATGTGTGGCACCACATAAATATGAAATCGCAGCTGCAGAGGTGGAAAAGGGACATTGGAGTATCTCATTTAGGAATACCAAAGGGTAAACATGGTGCTGTTTCACCAGGCTGACCTGTGCTGCTCAGGTTGATAACAGCACAGACCTTGGGCCATGGCCCCCACGTCAGGTCTGTAGTCACCCCATGCTCTCCATGGGGAGATGCAAACCTTCCACTTGCCCAGTCTCTTTCCCCAGCTTGTCTTTGGGCACCCTACAGCACTGAAAACACACCCACACCTCTGTGGGTGTGCGTACCTCAGAGGTGTGCCATAAATGGGGAGTTTGGCCAGTGGCCTCATTCACCTGGGTTTTGTGTCCCTTCCTCTTGCCCACACTGGAGCAGAGCTGAGCCACTGGGGTGTCAAGGCTTGCATCCAGAAACTCAGGGCAGGGAAACCTGGGGGTTTATATTCATGTTTGGAGGAGTTTGGGTTTTTTTAATCTGTTGTTCAAAACACTCAGTAAACATTCTGAAAGTAAAAAGGCCAAATTCTCAAAATTGTTTATTATTACTTTTTATTAATTACAGTGACCCCTGTTGCTTTGTCATTTGGGAAGTAAACAACTGCTTTGACTAACTAAATACTCAAATCAGGTTGGAGAAGGTTTTAGTTAGTTCATTTCAGTAATCATACAGGCTGTTTGTTGGTGTTCATGTCCTGTGAAGGAGTAGAAATTGCTATTCTTAAGCATGAGACTGCACCCGTGCTGCTTCCTTCAAGACAGTTAAAAAAGGTCTTTTGCCCCTGCCTTGTAATATGTAAAGACAGCTGTACTTTTTATTAGGTTTTTGTCTTAGAGTTTAACACCACTAATGCCTGGTATATCATTTGTTGGGGATACATACCTTCCTCTAGCAACAGAATGGGGTTTGTGATTTACAGAGGCAAGTTAAAAGTTTGCAGTGAAATGCGAATTCTGGATGTACTGTGGTATGTCCTGTTCTTATCTATCAAAGGTTGAAAAGGACAGAAGTATCACAATTTGAGACTGAATTAATGAATGCATGCACCAAAAAAAAAAAAAAAAAAAACCCCCCCAAAAAAAAAAAAAAACACACAAAAAAAAAAAAAAAAAACCCCCCCCCCCCAAAAAAAAAAAAAAAGAAAAACACCCAAAAAAATAACCCAAACAATCCTCACACAACTTTGAAAGTACTTTCCCAGCAAAAGTACCATAAGGCACTATAAGAAATCTCAACCCATGTGTTTTACTCCAATGTGCTGTAAAATTAAAGAAATTTGGTACAGTAAGAGGGTGGGAAAAAATCCAGTGCTTTGGATATCGATTGATTGCAATTAATTTGAGAAACATATTCTGTAACTTTAAAAGATGGGAAAATTAATCTACAGTAGACATTTATAAGAAATACATGTAGTGCTCACAAAAAATCCTCTGGCTTCTATCAATGTAAATAAACCCTGTTGGCCCAGCTCCTCAGCAGCATAAGCAATGGCAGTCACTCTGAAATCAGTGACCCAAATTCTGACAATTTGGACTGGCTACAGGTCTGCTTGTACTCATTTTTCATATGATAAGTACGGAAAGGGCAATGGTAAGGCTACTTGCCATGCAGGGCAATTGCTTATCTACCCTGAACAAAAGGGATTATTCCCAGATCAGAGTCAAGAGATGATTAATCAGTGTACATTGTTCAATCCAGGGTCTTTGTATTGTGGTCAGCAGCCCATGAAAAACCTGAGTGGGATGGAACACCACCTCTTCTCCCCTTGGCTGCCACACAGTAACAACGTTCTGTCACTACTCACCTGGTCCAGATTCACACAGTGGCCTGCAGATAAAAGATACGAAACCACTAATGAATCTCTGGAATTGTGTAGTTCCCACTTCTACACTTAAATTATACATTTTAAGGCTATTTACCAAGATTACAAAGTATTCTTTGAAGAGGAAAGTTTCTGCTTTTCACAGGCATCATTTTTTAAGTCCTCTCTTGGAAAATTGCAGGTGGATTATGTAACTGTTATGGGTATTTATTATTATCTGTACTGGGAAATCAATTGGTGCTGCAGAGGATAACAGCAAACACTTAGAGCAAAGAGGAGAAGATACTCTCCTGTGGTGATACAGATGACAGTGATAGATGAGAAATAGATGGTCAGAGAAAACCTTGCTGTTAGCCTGGCAGGATTGACCTTAAACAGCTATGTAGGCTCACATACATTTTGCTTTCAGCCTGCCACCAAAGCAAAAGTAATGGGTGCAATACACATGGAGGTTGTGTGCCAGCAACAAAATTGCATTTGCATCACTTTTGTTTGTGTTTAGAAAAAAATGCTCTTGGGTCTGTTTGCTTGAGTAGTGAAGCAAGAATTTAATTATTTCAATGTGAGGCTCTGGCCTGAAGTGAAATATCAGCCACTAGTCCTTCACTGTTTTTGTAGGCAGAAAACAATACAAAAATATATCCAAGTGTTTGATTTCTCATGGTCCACTGAAAACCACAGTCACTGTGTCTATTGAGTATCCCATGACTGAAAGCACGTGCCAACACTCCACTGCACTCTGGGTTCCTGGTTCAGCCTTTCAGTTTGTCCTTTCTGTAGATTTAAGTGCTGATGGCAGGGATCTCTCCAAGACTATCGCCACGTAAAGTCCTACAGAGGTCACAGTGACATGCCACTCTCTTTGCCAGACGCAGTATAAACGCATCATGAGCATCATGAGCCACAATACCTGCCTGGGATGAGGCACAAACCCTATCTGTGCAAGTAGGAAACCCCCGATGCTTTCTGTAATAAAGATACTATGGCAAATTTAATTCCAGCATGGCTATTTACGTTGTCCAGTCACTTTTGTCAGTGGTATCACCAGGATGTAGCATTGTGCATTTCCTGCTTTGACTGTTGCTTAACAAACTGTTCAGCTGCCACACTGTTAGCTGGTACTCACAGCATGGCCATAGGCATTCTCATGTCTGGAAAATAAGCAGAGCTGATTGGTCTGGTCCACATCACACTGCAGAATTAATTGCATTTCAGAGAAAAATTAGGTTTCTCTTTTACTTAGTATAGGCCTAAATCTACCTCCTCTGAATTCAGTGACAAAGTGGCTGATTCCAGGGCAGACTTGGTTCCAGAAATCTGGTTCCAGTCCTTCATTAGCAGATGATCTGTGTGTATCAGTGAGGGAAACTTGCACTGTATGTGTAAGATAGTATTGGTTGTCTATCGGACCTAGTAAATAATTTCCTATGACAACTTCAGGTGCTAGCCTTGCCAATTATAAAAACTTGTCATTGTTTTCTGAAGGGCAGCATTAGCATTGCTGGGGAAAGCTACTAACATTCATGTGAAAGAAAAATAATTAAAATGTGGTAGACTATTAGAAATGCAAGACCAAATTACTGTCTACTGGGGAAAATGAATTTAAGTGTGCCTAATGGCATCCTTTGGAAAGTGATACTCAGCTAAGAAGATATATTGTCATTTGTATTGATAATCTACTATATTAATGCTTGAAAATAGTTTAACTTAAACAATTAAAAAATTTTAGGGCATTTGCATTTAAAGATCCAGTGGAGTATCAAAGTGACAGACATTTCTTTCCCATTGGTATCTCAGATATGCTTAGGGTTCTACTATCAAAAAAATGGAAAATGAGTATGAAAGCCTAAAAGGAAGAATGCTTAACACACTTAATTGAGATGACAACCAAAGGAATTGGTGTCAGAATAAATATATTATAAGGCTAGTGAAAAATAAACTGAAATAAAGCAGATTTCACTCTGGCCCCATTAAAATTTGATATAGTTTAAGGCAAGCTGAACAGTCCCTGTCCAACCACAGCTATGAAAAAATCAAATTAGATTATACCGCTCTGGATATATGGTTAGCTCATATCATGCTGAATGGGATTTAACTTTGTCTCTGGTGACTATGCAGTTGTGGTCAGCACCTTCTAACAAATCCACCTTGATTTTCCATAACTGTATTTAAAGCACAGAAACATCTGGCTGGGTAGACAAGATTTCAGTTTGCACTTGAAGGCTTTGTGCTTTGTAGGGTGATTTTTTATGATATAACTACTTCAACAAAAGCCCTAGCACAGACACAATTATACTAGGAAAAAAAAAAAAGTGGCGGTTTTGATGTTATGGCTTATATCACTTGCCAGACTAGAATGCGTCTTATAGAGAAAATGCCTCTAATTATGTAGGAGGAGTTTACTGGCAGAACTCTACCAGCATGACAAAACTTTCAAGTGTAAACGGGAGCTAAGTGCTTATTTAAGTCAGCATATCTTCTAACCACTTAACAAAGTATAATTTGTTTTCCAAAACCTCCCCTTCCCCAGCCACACAGTGGGTCTGACTTTCACTCAGTTCAGAAGTCAGCAGAAGGACACCAGCCCACCTAAGAGCGAGGATCAGGCCTGATGCTTTAGAGAAAGGCTGCCCAAATGGGATTCCCCCACTAGCAGAGGGTGGTATAATGAGAAAAACACTGCCCTGGGAAGTACAAAAACATGCAAAAAATTAGTCCTACTAGTCCTACTCCTACTTACTTAAACATTTATATGACTTGTCACTCTTTCCTGTGTAACTCATGCCACCTCTAACTTCCTTAGTAATCGGTGCATGGGTGCAGTTGTTATAAAAGCGATTTAAGAGAAAATGTTATGGGACACCAAACAGGCTGTGCCCTGCACGGAACAGGTTCTCCCTTGCCCCATACAGCTGCTGGCTCTGGCTGCCATAACCAGCTGCAGGAAAGTGTTTCCTTGTCTGTGGATAGGCTGCTGTGGCTAGACTGCATCTGTGTGGTGCTGTGTGAAGAAGCCTTACCAGCTCGGGCTGCTGATAGCTTGGCTCTTTCTTTCAATTCACAGTGCAGATGTACCGAGGAGGGCTGGGCAGATTTAAAGGATTACAGCAACTGAGCAGTACTGTACTTGCCTGTGGTATCTCTGACTGTTGACATCACTAATTTTATGAGTTCTGCATGTACCCTTTCCACTCTTCCCTCATCCACAAAAAAACAACATCAAGTCAGACATGGAAACATCTCTTTTGTACTTTTTCTTGCATTTGGGTTGAAAAGGGCAAATGAAAAAGAGAGAGAGAGAGAGAGAAAACTGTAAGATCACGTTCCAGAAATATTTTGGAAATCCACAGGCTTAATGAGAGAAAAGAACTAAATGCATGAATGTTGTCACTGGCAAGCCATCTGGAGCATGCAAGTGAAAAATGCTTTCAAAATCTTGAAAGTAAATGATCATGCAAAGGCACAGATAGTCAGCACTTGAGGCAAAAGGTGTCTAATTAGAATGGAAAAAGTCTTTGTTCTAAGTAATTAAAGGTAAAATTCCAGAGTAGACAAGAGAAATCCAAACTCCTTAAACATTTGACAGTTCTAAAGAGAAATCTGCAAGGGTTCAGGCATAAACCCACACAAGGAGAGGCAGAGGAGGAGGCCAGACTGCTTAGGCAGCTCTACTGAGACATTGCAAGGGCTGAGAAGTCAGTCCCTGTCCATGTAGGGTGATTCAAAGCACTCGAGTCAGGCATTCCCAGCAACCACAGAGTAGAATAAGCAGCCTCCAAAGTGTGATGAAAAATCCCATGTGCTCATCAGGGAGCTGCCTTGAATTAGTCAGGCACCTCAGCTTCAGTCCTTACTCTCAGAGCTGTTAATGGATTTTATACTAGAGGGCATCTACTTTACATAGGACACAAATAATCCTTGCATCAGGGACAAGCAATACAGCCAAAGGAATGGTAATTTCAAGGAGCCTCATGAAACAGAGGTGCTGGGGTATTGGTACTTCCAGTGCTGTACCACCCCTAGATGCTCAGAAACAGGACTGCAAGCACATAGAGGATGTCCCAAGTCTGAGATTCACCAACCAAAGCCTTCATTTGGAGGCTGGTTGGGCAACTACAGGCATTATGGTTTTGGAATTTGGCATGGCCAGAAGGAGCTGTCTAAGGAGTGAGGCACCTCCACAATTTTGGAGGTCTAACTAAAAAGATGCACACACTACTATTTGCTTAACATGACGTAAGGTTTTATATGACATGGTTCAATTTCCTAAGTGAAAAAAAAAGCCCTGGAAAAATCTGCAGTGTGCTGTGATCTGAAAATGTTCTTTTTTCTTTTTCATTTATTCTGGGTACACCGAAATTAGGTATTAGTAGTATAATCTTTTGATTCCAATTGTTTCCAATGAAATGCACACTTTGCAACAAGTTTTGCTGAATGAATGTCATGACTAAGCTTTGAATAATTTGGGTTCTATTACATTTTTAATAGCATTTTCCAGTTTAGTGCTTTCTCCCTACTCTGTAATGGTTGCCATTATAAGTTTATAAGCAGATTTCCCAGAAGAGGATTTCTTATCACCCAGAGCTTTCCTATGGAGACACTCATTAATATTAGCAACCATTTTTAAAATTGTGCTTATGACACAATTATACAGCTACCAAGTGCACTGCATTTCTCCTCATTAACAAGACCACTCACGTTTACTGAAATGTATTTTCTTGAATTTATGGATATAAGAGAGGACCCTGCCAAAAGCTGCATTTTTTTCTCAGTGCTGGTGAAGACAAAAGCTTTAAGATCCTGTTCCAAATTCCGACCAGTATGTGTGAACAGACTCATCATCATCTGCTTTGAAGCCTAAAGCATTTTCTGGCTATGTATTTTAAAAGGGCTTCCCAGACGTGGAAGTGTGATTACCTAGGACTATGTAGTGCAAGCTAATCATCTAAAGCAGGTATCAAATGGTATGAAAAATACGCAGATGGTTACCAGGAATCTTTCCTTTCTGGTGGAACAGAAGAGCTAATTTATACATTAGCAAACTGAAAGTCATCAGCAACAGAGAAAGGTTGAGTCTTATCAAAGATAGTGAAGCTGTGCTTCTGACCCTCAGGAAGGAGCTAAAACTACACAGTGGTAGCTTAAAGCCTGTTATTAAGATCCCTAACCAACCAATTACAGTTTACTCTGATCAGAAAGTACTCATATTTTAATGGATGAGTACATGAGATTTTAACTCTGTCACACTAACTTTTCTGGTCATTTAGTTGGAAAGATGCTCAAGAAAGTAATTCATTTTTGGGATTCCTGGGGACAATCCCAAAAAATGAGCTCAGCTTTGAATGAGGGATTTACACCGCTTGACTCTGACTCTCAGCTTGTGCCCAGCATTGTTTATAGAGCGCCAAACTCTGCAAGCATCATGCATCACACAGGTGCCACAACTGCCTGCACTGTAGTGCAGACCTAGCATGTAGAGTGCACAAACAGAAGTGTCCTACCCAGCCTGGCTGTGTTAAACACGGGCAAAGTTCTTGGGGAAAAGTAATAGCTTTTTGCTGGTTTGTTGTTTACATTATTGGTTTGCTTTGGGGTTTTTTTTTTCCAATAATGTCAGTGCTCTCTCTTTTTTCTCTCTCTCTATATCTCTCAATGCTTTCTTGCTGCCTTAGACTTAGTTATTTTGGTTTCTGAATGTCTCATTCAATGGCTCAACTGCCTCTGTCCCGGGTACAAACTTTATTAGGGATCCCTACAGGGGCTGAGGACTGCAATGCTTGTCACACTTTTAACTTTGGACCTTACACAAAATGCAGCTTTGGCCTTTTTTCTTTTGCACCTGTGAAAGTCAGGGAAGTGTTTGTAAGAAAATGTTTTTTCTTCCACTTGTGATAGAGAGTAGATTAGCTGAAATTGCCTGGATGTTCTAAACTTATAAGCATCATCCCACCAGAGATGTGTTCTTGAATGTTAAATTTAGGCTAATTGGAGGCATATCCTTTAATTTAGCAAGCTGAGGTTACTAATACAGATCAAGAGCTAAAAATTAACAGTGGAGCTGATGTATGTTAAATGCCTAAGTGATATCTTAACCTATAATTATACAAGTTCTGTTAATAGTGAATAATTCAAATCTTCAGGGATTTCAATAGTCTAATGGGCTGTAGTTATTTCCAATTTACATTATGGTTGCTAGGTTTCATTAAAATGAGCAAAAGGCTGCATAGCATAGCAGAAGAAAATTGGTGTTTGAAATTATCACCCAGAAATCAAAACATGAAATTTAAATTAGAAGGTGTCCAAGCAACACAATGACACCAAAGCCGAGCACTGATAATGAATGTAGGAAGACAGGAAGTTTGCAGGGATTATGAAAGGAAGACAGCACTACCAGCAACACACTCTGTAACAGTGATACCTTAAATTCCATACTACTGTATGTAAGGAGTCCAAAACATATTACAAACCTCAATTAAGCCTTGCTACATTCTTCTGAATTATTTAAATTTTGTTATCACTGATTTGCAGGTGGCAGGCTGAGGCACGATTAGGCACATGGCTTATCTGGAGTCATGGGATGACTCAGTAGGATGCAAGAGCTGCAGCTGGGGGCTGTAGCCTCCCTGCTAGCCTGCTGATGGTACAGCCACACCACACCGTCGCTCTGGGGGGCTGCTCAGCCAGCCCCCTCCACCAGCAGCCACTGCCAGTTTCAGCCTTATACCACAGTCTTTGGTCTTCAGCTTGGCTGAGAGATGTGTCTTTGGGAGGTGAGCTGTACACCAGAACACCCAGAGCAACATGGGTTAAAGCTATTGCTTTCCAGAGAGCCGGAGGGAGTTGTTTTTCATCTGGATCACTGCAGACATTTGACTTGCAGTGCAATCCCACGAACACATCAGCACGGTGGCAAGGATGACGAAATCACAGTGGGGAGGGACAGCAGGAGCTTGGAAAGAGCACTTGCAGGCAGCGCTGCCACCAGGGAAAGCACAGAGTGACCAGCTGCAGCCAGGTGTGTTTCTGCGGACCTGGGATACACTTTTGGGAGGCCATGGTGTACAACCCCCAAACACAAATGACAGCTGTGGCCTCCTCTGAACCAAGCCCACCTGGGCTTTGAGAGTAAGTCCAGATTTTCTGACTCAAGGCTTAAACCTGTCAGCATGATGATACATAGTTTGGGCCAAAGTTGCAAAATGCTTATATAGCTTAAGTTAGAAGATATCTATATAACCTGAATCATATCTATATATATCAATGTAACCTAAATCATAACTTTCTATATCAGTATAACCTGAATCATACCTATATATATGTGTATCAATATAACCTGAATTGTAACGTTCTATACAATGTAATGGCTATTATATAGTTAACTAGGTGCTTCATGCTGAATAGAAGAAAAAGTAAGGAAAAAAAACACCGCCTCACCAACTGGATAGTTTCAAAAATGGACAAGCACTGATAAAAAGCTGGCAAAGGTGAAGGTGAAGCTGATAAGCCACAGAAAGAAGATTCTAAAGTAATTAAAATGACTAAGGAACACCATAACTGCGCATGCTCTGAAGACAAAGTTGAAAAGTTCAAGTGTGATGAAGACATTGAGTCTTCCTCGCTTGGAGACCCTCACGACCACTGAACTGGGGAGGTGCAAGCGCAGTGCAAAGAATTACCTAATCACCATGAGCTCATGTTATGTAAATCAGTTCTAGCACGTATATGATGACATAGTAATACTTAACATTATTTTCTGTATAAATAAACCTCAACACTTGACAAAGGCAAATGAGTTAGGTGGAAAGATCCCCCTCACTTCCAGCGCTGCAATAAACAAATACCTACTCTATAGACACTGATCTATGGGGTTTTATTTCTAGCCTATCTTTTGGGCATCCGTTTTGGCGACTGCAGCAGGACCTCTCTGCCTGGCTGCAAGATCCGTTGGAGTTGGGGACCCCCTTGGCGCGCCCCGAGGATTTCTCGGAGGGGCTTCGTGCTTCACTGGCTCTCTGCGGAAGCAGACAAGGACCGACCGACTGCAAAAATTTAAGATATTTGTAATTGGATTTAAAACTCTTGGTTTGTTTGGTTTGTTAAATCCCGTAAGACATGGGAGACGTCCCATTGCAGGGCGCAGTATCACAGGAGAATTCCTGAAGTTGATACACTCTTGGTTTGTTTGGTTGTACACAGGGGTTGGAGTCCCCAAAAGAAGAAAGGGGTTGCAGTCTCCTAAAGAAGTCTGATGACTTTTATTATTAACGTTGTCTTTAGAATTTTGTGGTTGATCATTGTATGTGTTGTTTTGTGTATTTTGTATAAAATCAGGGTTTATTGTCCATGTGTGTTAATAGCTGAGTGTCTTCCAGAAGTTTTCACTGTCTGTGTCTTTACAGCTGTTACTCAGTGTGTGTGTGTGCCGAAAACTTTCACTGTCTGCTTTGCTAACAGTTTTAACCCATGTCCTATCTTGCTCCGATACTCTGTCTCATTCCTTTCATACACAAAAACCCAATTCCTTGTTTGGTGTGTGAAATACTGTGTCAGTAACAGTAAAAAAAAAAGGAAAAAAGCAAAAAAGAAAAAGAGAAAAAAAAAATTTTTTTGGAGTCAGTCACGGCTCCGATATCCACTGTGTGAAAAGTGTTGTTTGCAGAGGTTGAGAGCTGATGAAAGCAAGATTTATGACTGTGTGCATTGTAACCAAAAAGTAGTATTGTACCTCATCCCAGAGAAAACCTGGATGCCCAAGTTGTGTAAAAAAGGAATTGGAATCCAGGCAAGAGGTCATCATAAAGACATAAAAATTGTAATGTTAGTGTGTAAAAGGAAATTAGGGATTCCCAAGGTTTGGGAAGTTATAGAAAAAGATTGCAGTTAATGTTGTTTTAAGGAAAGAAAGTAAATAGGATAAAGTCATGTATGCAAGTATGTTTTTTTACTCTGAGAGAAACACCTGAGTGACAGAAAGGATGCAGCAGAAATTTAACTCCACAAGACTCTTTGGTTTTAATATTAAAAAAAGATAGCAAGCGGTGAATAAAGAGATGTTGTTCTGCATGTGGTATAGGGCAGAGGTGTTTGAAGTTGGCAAATAAACATGAAAAAACAGTGTTATGGGTGTCTGAGATTTATAACTGAGCTATGCAGGGCTCTCCAGCTGCTCCCCACCCCATGTCGAGCCCAAGCAGCAGTAAAGATGAGATGGATGATCCTGGTGAGGGAACAAAGTCAAGGGCTCCAATAACAGCATGAATGAGAAGTAAAACAAAAACTGTTTTGCCTCTAATAGCCCCTCTGAAGGAAGTAATAAGCCCTGGAAAAAAGCAATGTGAATGAAAGTTCCCTTTTTCGCTAGTGATCTGAATAGCTGGAGAAAAAAGTTAGAAATTACAGAGAGGATCCCAGTAAAGTTGCAAGAAGGTTTGAGTTAGTTGTAAGGAACCAGGACCCTGATTGGAGTGATATTGATTTAATGTTATCAGAGTTTACAGAAACAAAAAAAGAATTAGTAATAAAACCAGCCAGAGCACATGATGAGGGACAAATTGCTAGCAGTGCTCTGCAGAGGACAGTAAAACAAGTGTTAATAAAAAAAAACCAAAAACAAACAAAAAAAAACCAACCAAAAAACCCAAAAAAACCCAAAAAACCCCTGTAAACAGTATGTGTATGTTGTAAAAAAAAAACCACTAGAAGCNCAACCAAAAAACCCAAAAAAACCCAAAAAACCCCTGTAAAAAGTATGTGTATGTTGTAAAAAAAAAACCACTAGAAGCGTCAGTGCCTTGACCTTGTAAATTAAGTGCAAGAAACTGTCACTGCAGCTGTGAACAATAATAAGTGACAAGAAGCGGCGGATCTTACCCTAGTAGATCTGCTAGTTAAAGTGCAACTAAAAAAAAAAGTTATAAAGAAGTTTAATTTTTAATAGGTACTGAAGCCACATTTTCAGTTTTAAATT